>JAODVQ020044476.1:0-19514 GCA_025400075.2 Phenganax stokvisi
CAACGTTGTTTAAACGTTGTGAACCTAACGTTGATTCCATTTGCATTCTAAACCTGTTTTCAACGTTGAATCATCGTCTTCAGTGACGTTGTGTCAACGTTGAATCAACGTCGTTTTGCCCGCTGGATCGTGGATTTTTTGTTGGTTTGAATGGTCTTGTGGAACTTCCGACGTTGCCCTGCCTAGGAGCATGTCGTTTGGGTTCAAGTAAGCTCCATCATCAGGATAGTTGGGCATCCTTCCAATCGGGCGCTGGTTTACTAGGTTAGCAGCTTCTAACAAATAAGTATACAGCTTGAATGGTGTCAGGACTTGACTGCCCACAACCTTCCTTAGCGCATTCTTGCAACTTTTAACTAACGCTTCAGCACATCTATTGTGGTGTGGAGCCCTTGGAGTTATGAACTTCCATTGCATTGATCTCTCTGCACAGAAATCGCGCAATTTTTCCTTGTCCCATCCTTTTACCATTTCTCTTAGCTCTCTTTCTGCACCAACAAACTTATCCCATTATCACTCATCATAACCGCTGGTTGGCCTCGGATTGAGTAGAATCTTCGAAGCACTTGTAGAAATTCCATCGTTGAACAATCTACGGCTAGCTCCAGGTGCACCGCTCTTGTGTTCAAACATGTAAAAAGGACTCCATAATGCGTTGTTGTCTTATTGCATCCGACTTTAACGGTAAACGGTCCGAAATAATCAACGGCGGTGTAGTAGAAAGGGGTGTGCATGGGGCAAGGCGGATCGGAGAGAGTTCTGCCATGATTTGAGATTCTATCCTTTTTTCCATTTCTCTGCAGAATGTACACCTGTGCTTCACCGACTTTGTTAGGTCGCTCCCTTTCAGGATCCAATACTTTCTTCTGGTTTTGGCAGTTGTCGTAGCTACTCCGTTATGACCAAATTGGTGAACATAACGAGTTATCAAACGGGAGATCCAGTGCTCACGAGTTAACAAAATTGGATGTTTCGAGTCGAAGGACACCATTGCACTCGAAACTCTCCCACCAACTCTTAAAACACCGTCTTTATCCCAGAGTGGACTAAGTGATTTGAATTCTCCGTTTTCCGTTTCCGAGACGATCTTGTAAATTCTTTTGCGCTTCCTTGATCAAGAACAATTCTGCTTCCTGCAGTTCCTGCGGTGTTAGCGAGTCCGCTGCCGTTGAGCTTTGACCGTCAACTTTGTTTCGTCTTACGCGTCCTTCTCGTGTCAGTCTTCGGATGCGTGCAGTTACTCTAATGAGTCTTCTCCAACTAGAGAACTTACTGATATCAAGTGCTTTCTCCGCTGTGTTCAGCATCACGTTGCAAACAATCTTTGCTTTTCGACGCTCAGCGATGACGTCATGTTCTTTACTGAAGCTCGCAGCTTCTTCACTTTCCTGAGGCCACTCGTTTTCTGGAAGCTGAAGAAAGTCTGGTCCGTGTTTCCATCGATTGCTTAATTCAGCTACTGTGATACCTCGAGATACGTCATCTGCCACATTCTGATCGCCACTAACGTGTTGCTATTCGGAGGGGTCGGAGGTGTTCTGAATTTCTCCAATCCTGGCTGAGACAAAAGGCTGTTATGATCTAGCTTGACTGCATATCCACGCTAAAACTATTTTGCTATCCGTGAAATAGATAACCTTCTCAAATTGTAGGCGTGACTCTTCGCGGATAGTCTTTCTCATTCGTGCAGCTAAGACAGCAGCTTGTAGCTCAAGCCTTGGGATGGTCAGTTCCTTAAGGGGCGCGACACGAGATTTCCCAGCAATAAATCTTGCTTCATACTTGTCGTTATCTACTAGCCATCTGAGGTATGCAAAGGCACCAAAGGCTTTGTTGGAAGCATCTGCAAAAATGCACAACGTTGGCTGACCCAATGCAGCCACAGGTGTAAGGCAGCGGGGAAAGGTTACTGCGTTTAACTTGATGAGCTCTTCAAAAAGTTCCATCCATCTTTGACAAGTCTCTGTGGGTAATTTCTGGTCCCAATCATATCCCATCTCCCATAAGTGTTGCATTCCAATTTTAGTTCGGACTAGGAACGCGGCTGCGAACCCAACTGGATCGTAGATTTTGGCAACTTGACTTAATATCATTCTCTTCGTCAGACCCGACTTCGTCGAAGCAGGATCTTCCGGGCTTGTATTCTTTAACAAATCAATTTTGACCTTGTACGAGAACGTGTCATCTTTGTAGTTCCATTTAATTCCAAGTACCTTTTCTTCGGCATTTCCTTCGAACATGCTTATCTCTTGCTCTTTATCTTTGTTATTTTCCTTTAGGGCTTTATTTGAGATCCATTCTTAGATATTAAAACCACCAGTGGCCAAAACTTTGTCTATATCATCCGTCTGTTGTCGAGCTTCTTCAACTTCATTTACCGAATCACATATATCATCCAAATAAGAATTATCTCTAATGGCTTTTGCTGCCTGAGGGCAGGAAGCTTTGCTTTCATCAGCAGTTTTCTGCAAAGCTATTTGGGCCATAGCTGGGGCAGGTTTGTCTCCAAAAGTGAGGACTGTTTTAACGTACACATCGGGTTCTCGGCCAGCATCAAGGTTTCTCCATAAAAAACGGTGGACCTGTTGATCTTTCTCTGGGATGAGGACGCGATGATACATCTTGGAAATATCACCACTAATGGCAACTTGCTTTTCTCTAAAGCGAAGAACAACACCGAACAGGTTGTTAAGCAAGTCTGGGCCCTTTCGCCAGTAGTCGTTTAGTCTACTCCCCTTGTAAACTGACGACGAGTTGAACATGAATCTAACTGGAGTACTCTTTTTCTCAGGGCGTACCACAGGTTGATGTGATATGTGGTGAACTGGGCCTTCATAATTTTTAACTTCTTCTTTGGATAGCTTTCGAGAGAAATTCATCTTTTCCATTTCTTCCATTTCTTTTGATTGTATGCAAATGCTTGGTCGGCATTTCTCGCGAGGCGACGTTCGGTCGATTCTAGTCGTGTGAATGCTTGATCCTTGTTATCTGGCAACAGGTTTGGGTCCTTTTTCCAGGGGTAAGGAATCATCCACTGGTTACCAATTTTTTCACCAGAGCCTTCTATTAACAGCTTCTCTTCACGGTCTATCTGAATTTGTCGGCTTCGCAAACACAAGGCTTCACTTGAACACCCATGCTTTCGGTTGTCCAAAAATCA
The DNA here is from genome assembly GCA_025400075.2 of Phenganax stokvisi. Taxonomy (NCBI): domain Eukaryota; kingdom Metazoa; phylum Cnidaria; class Anthozoa; order Malacalcyonacea; family Clavulariidae; genus Phenganax; species Phenganax stokvisi. The sequence goes on from JAODVQ020044476.1 coordinate 3,161, forward strand.
AACAAGTCGACCGGCGTTGCGTATTTGACGTGGAAAACTTGTGTGGATTCGGGTTTTGTTCCACCAGGCGAGGATCCAAATAATACCTATCCCAGTGGTGATTTCCTGGCCACCATACGATCCAATTGTTTTGTCAGACCAGTATGCATGTAGGCGTGGTCGATGCCAATAAGAAGATCTACTGGTCCTTTACCTCTCCTAATTTTCTCATTAGTTAGGCCCAAGTGCTTGGTGATATTGGCTGTATCGATGGCTTCAATATCTTTGCTATTACATGGGATCCCAATGGCAGTGACAGAGTACATCTTGCTGTTGTCCAGTGACTTGATAGGAACTTTAAATGCCTTTGTTTGTACATTCTCTTCTTCACCCCCAACTTTAACGATTGGTATGGCAACATTTTTTCCCTTTAGGCCAAGGTCTTCAGCTGTTTCCTGGCGTATCAAGCTTATTTGTGCGCCACTGTCGACTAGGAGAGATATCGACCGATATTATCGGAAGTAGAGCTTCTGTATTTTCATTGTTTAATGCCATTCCTACCTTAACTTTTGAGCCTTTATGCAGAAGGGGATGGTGAAAGGCAGTGCATTGTTTTCCCTTTTCGATTTCAGTACATTGTCTACGTCTGTTGCAGTTTGACATCTTATGCTCTCGCCCGGCCCGCTTTAGACAACTGAAACATATGTGATTTTCCTTTACAGCGTTTTGGAGGTCTTCGGGATTAAAAGCTGCAATCTTTGGACATTGATCAGGCCAATGTTCGGAGTTTTTGCAATACCAACATCTGTGTCCAGGGCTGTCATTTTCCGCATACTCTGATTTTGTTAAGTGGTGCACTGAACGATTACCAGTACCTGTGGTCCTTATTGGAGCTGTTGCACGCATACGAGATTTCATTTCAATGAACATCCAATCCATCAAATCTTTCAACGATGCAGCCTTTTTATCTCTTTGAAGCTTTCGTGACCACACTTTCCTGTCATCGACTCACATTTTTTGTTCAATGATGGACAACATGTGACTGTTGTCCATATCGCCAGGTAGTCCAACCTCTTTTAACGTTTTGTAGCATCGGCGCACCAGATGAACTAATTCGCTAAATCTCGAATCTTCACCTTTGTGGAGAGGTTTGAATTTAGCGATGTCTTGGGCTATTGTATCTGAAACATATGTTGGGTCGCCATAAATAGAGTCAAGGTATTCCCATGCAGCATCATAATCGGATCCTATCCCTCTAATTAAGTCAAGTGGCTTCGCCTCAAGACATGTTCGTAAAAATGTCATGGCATCACGCTTGCTGTATCTCGGTTCGATTGCATGCTTAAAGTCCGCACGAAAAATCGCATATTCTCGTACATCGCCACGGAATTTAGGCATTTTAGGTTTTTCCAATTTGAAACTGCACGTCAGCTTTATGTCTAATTGCTCTGTGTGATCAACGTTGTTATTGACAGAATCAGGTACTTGTGCCGCAGGCGAATTATTTATGGTATTATCACCGGTAGATCCATTCTCCTGCATATTTGGAATTCCATTGGAATTTGGCATGCTAGTTTCACCGTCTGTGCTGGATTCTAAACTGGAAACGTTTGTATCAACACTAGTGCTAGGCGGTTCTACCACATTTTTGCCTTCGATATACAACTTAGTTTTAGTCTCTAGATTCATGAAAATATCTTTGCACTCCTCTAGCCAATTCTCTTGAGTCACAAATTCTTCATCATTATCGATCCAGCAAGCGAATTCTTCGTGTTTCATAACTAAACTTTCATACGCTCCTTTATACAAAAGAAGAGATTCTCTTACCTCTTCTTGAGGGTGTTGTCCTTCCATCAGGTGATTCAATGCTTTTCCCGCTCTCGTTAAGGCAGCTTTCGCGGTACGCCAATTGACTTTTGCAGCCTTTAGCTTTGCGTCCACGGGTATTGGTACATTTGACGTCTCCTCAGGTTCCTCGGTTGACATTCTTGCTAGCTGAGTTCCTCGGGACAATGTTTTTGGGCGACAGAAATCGAATGTTATGGTCCGTCCGAGCTATGTTCGCGCTGTCGCTTGTAGTCCAATAGATGACCCACAATCGTATAGTTTTATATTTATTGATTATATTTCAATTGTTTCTTATTACTTCACTATTCGATCTAAATCAAAGTTATAGAGTATTTGAGGATAATTATTAACATAAATGTACATACCAATTCCGCGTTGCTAATCATTAATCATAAAGAAAAATCCCATAGATGTAACTTACTTATTTGGCGGGTTATTAAGACTACGTCTACATCAGCAGTTCCTCATACAATTATACAAACAGGTAAACAGGTTAGCAAATACACTGGTTTAGGTTGTTCTGACCGCAACCCTATTCTCAACTCATCTGGCACATAGTTTTTTGCATGTATCTATATGTGTCAATATTAGTGCTGGCCGGAAATGACATGTACCTAATATGAAACAATTTGATAAATCTAGTATACTTTTACTACTAATCATGCTTCTAATCAATCAACTTATTTAATTAGTCTAATGGAATTGTACTTAACGTGCCTGTCGAAACAATCTTCCTAATGCAAATGACCAATCCATGAACGAACATTTAAAAAAACAAGCTGGAGTATCTTGAAACAAAGCATCCAAACGCAGCCTTTATCATTGCTGTGGAGTTTAACCAATTAATCTTAACACCCACAGCCTAACGTTTCCAACTCAAACCCGTAATCATATTTCCCGGGCGAGGTGGAAACACTCTCGACCAAATTTTTACGAACTTACTTGATTTGTACCAGGAAACTATCAGGGACATCCATTTGGACTTTCAGACCATGTTACTGTCACCCTTTTCCCAGTATTGTGCAGTTCGGCGGAGCCTAAAAAACAAAGTGTAAAGCTACGATATGGAAGAGCAAGTAAGGTAGCAAACCTTGGGCGGTTTTACTTGCAGGTTCCCTGCAAGACTTTCATGTCAAATTGCCAGACAGCTGATGAAAAAGTAGTAGTGTTTGCCGAGTTAACAAATTGCGGACTAAATACAATCATGCTGGAAGGTACATTTAGGTTTCATTAAATGACCGTCCATTATTGACTATATGGCTAAAACATGCGATTAATAAATGACAAACGGCATTCTCATCCGGAAATAAAAATCTGTTGAACTTCTCGCCCTATAAAGGAAATTCGAAAAGAAAAGTTTGTCGTAAAAATTATTGTCAAAAGAAAGTCAGTAAAATGGAAACAATCGCACCGCACAAATGAAGGCGTGAAGTCAAAATGACATGTGGGTCTTTTCGTGCAAGTTTGAGCATAGATGCACATCGCTGCGGCCATGAATTTGCGAGTAAGATAGAAGAGCCCTTCACATAGGTTATGGCTCATTACGTACTACTAACAGATGGCATATGTATCGCTGCAGAGGATAATGATCAACTAATTCAAGTCACAGCAATATCAATCGAACTAAAACTACGACAAATAAATTGCAGTAGAGCAAATGACCCAGACAAGCTTCCAAATTTGATACTTCAGGCGTAGGCCGATATCATACCACGGCAGTTACAGATATCATAAACTGTTCCTTTTAAAGTTGTACAAGAAACGTAGAAAATGGCAGATGTACCAATTATTCCTAAATCTTCAAGAGTTATAGATTACAGTAAAGAACGACAACGAATCTCATTAATCTCCACGTGGTCAATATTGATTCCTGAATTACTTATTGACTGAAATCCGTGTTACTAAAGCCTATAGACTGCCAAAAATTTGGTTTTATTACCGGATCAAATAGAACAGATCGCCTTATTTCATTGCTGCATAACTGCCTAGCCAATATACCGAAGGAACAGGATCAGAGTTTCGGCTGCTCTACTTTAATATAAGGAAGCCTTCAATCTGATAGATCGCAAATTTCTTATTTTCAAATTAACCAGTTATGTGATTAGATCTACATTTGTAAGTTAGATCGCAAACTTCTTACGGCAACGGAAACATTGAGTCAAACTCCACCCCGAGGTCCTCTCAAATTTATTTTGGTTTCCGTTCAGGGTTTCACAAGAGGAAAAAATCGGCCCTTTGCTGTTCTTTGGCGTGATCAATGGCCTATATAGTAGGTTCGCCCTCTAATAAAATGTGGAAATTTGCCGATGACACAATGATCTCTGAGATTATCCAAAAGTATGAAGCTAGTTCCTTACAAAATATAGCAGACCAGGTAGCTGACTGGGCTATAAATAACAAATTAAACCTAACTGTAGCAAAGTGCGAGAAAATGAGAATTAATTCTATTACGTCTTTAGCTAAAGTGGTTACGTAGTTGTAAGAGAGAGTACCGAGCACGAGTGAACCAGTTGTACCGTTCATGCCAACCAGGGAGCACACGTGTTCTGGTTTTTGTCCCTTGGATTCTATGTTTTGTCACGAAGACGTCGCTTGTATCTTTTGGTTCTATTAGAGCTAAGTGATTTTATAAACTTAGTTTTCTCTGTACTTGTTCTATCAGTGTAGTGTAGCATGCCGGACAACAAGACAAATGTAAATTCTACCGCAGAGGTACCAACACCATCACGTGTGCCAGCACCCGATAGTGCAATGTGGGCCAATATATTTGGGCAACTTCAAAAAAGCATGGCAGACACGAACACTTCTCTTACAGAGTTACACACAGAACACGCTTCGAAGACCGGTGTTTTAATGCCATCCACTACGCCAGCCTCGGAGGAGGCAGCCCCGTTAGCGTCAGAGCACGCACACACGCCAGCTTAAGAGAAAGCCAGTATATCTTCACTTAACCAGTCTGAGCTCCACCTCGAACAAACCCAAAATCATGACAATGTAGTCAGTCATTTTGGCGGGAATGATTTTGACGCCGATAATATTGACCTTTTAGAAGCCATTGACGAGTCTTTAAAACTGTCCAACTCTTACGGCCCAATAATTAAAGACAAAGTGGCCAGCATGGTAAACAAAAAATTTTCGCCTGATATTGCGCTAGAGAGATGAAAAAATATTTCTTAGAAGCATAAAACGCCCAAAAATTGCGCGCAATTATCAGTGCTAAAGGTCAATGAACCTATTTGGACAAGTTTAAAAAAATTTAACCGTCAGCGTGATTTGCCCACCGTTGTCTTACAAGTCGCTATAGTACACGTATGTAGCACCTTGTCTACCACAATTGACGAACTACTAAAATGTAGAGAAAAGACTGCCTTGCCTGATTATTGCGCCATACCAACACGTATATTTGATTTGATTGCGCTTTTGGGCCATGTTAATACAGAATTAACATACAAAAGGCGCCATTCAATCCCCCGAATTCTGACTCATGCGCTGAAGCGCGCTTGTAAATGTTCTAACAAACCTGGAGAATTTCTATTGGGCGATGCTTGAACTAAAACTATCAATGACGCAAAATTGCACGGAAAAGTAGTGCTTCAGGATTCAGTAACCCGCCAAAAATTCTCACCTTACCCCCCTCCACGATGGCAAATTTATTTCTCCCGACGGGAGAGGGGTTGATACCTTTCCCAGCAATTTTTATCGTCGATTTCCAAACCAGCAGCCCAGGAACCAGTTTCGCCAGTAAATAAGCAGGCGACTGAATTCTCTAGATATTTTGCTACTAATATCATGCCAAATCTGAAACAGTCGGTTGATTCATTTTCTGGTGGCCAGATTAAGTTTTTTCTACACGAGTGGGAGGCTTTGACGTCTGGCCAATCTATTTTACAAACAGTTAGAGGGGAATCTACTGAACTTTTCGCGGAACCTCCAAGCTGCTCTTTACTTCCTCAAAACTTCATTTCTGAAGATCATGCAACTATTAGAGATGAAGAAATTTCTAAGCTCGTGACTAAAAGTGTCATTGTCAAAATCCCTCATGAACCTTGGTGAGTTCATTTTACCAAATCTTTTCTGTTCCCAAGAAAGTTAATAGGGTGTAGCTCATAACTACACTGAAAAAACATAATGAACATGTCAAATCGTATCATATTAAAAAGGATTCCATTAACACTGCCCTGTCACTAATGACTAAGGAATGTTGGATGGTATATCTAGATCTCATGGATGCATATTATAGTGTCAGTATACATAAAGATATTCAAAAATACCTAAAATTCTCCCACAATGGAAAGCTCTTTAATTATACTGTATATCCCAATGGCCTCTCTACGTGAGTGCGAGATTTCACGAAGCTAATCATGCAGGTTTTATGCACCTTACGCCGGCAAGGCCTCATTTTGGTCTTCTTTATTGATGACATTTTGATCATCGCTACTCCATATGAACACTGCTTAAAAGCAATTCTCGCGGCTATTGCTGCCCTTCCTAGTCTTGGTTTTGTTCCTCATGCAGAGAGATCAGTATTTCTCCGTCACAGAAAAATCACTTTCCTTGGCTTTGACTTTGATTCAACCTGTATGAAAATACGACTAACTCAAAAAATAAATTTCAAAAATAATGCTATATATATTACAGCTGCTTAACGCAGCGAAAAATACTATTTGTAACGTAGCCAAAGTAATTGGTTTACTAGTTTTCTAGTTTACCAGCTGTTAAATATGGGAAATGCATTATCGTGCCTTAGAATACGATAAAATTACGGGATTAAAAACTGCCCAAGGAAATTTTGATAGTTTTATGCAATTATCGACCAGCTCTGTCAAAGAGCTCGACTGATGGCTGAAAAAATCACCGACTTCATATAAGATGATCCACTTGCCGTCAGTAGACATCAGTTGAATTTTTACGCCTCTCTTACTGGTTGAGGTGGTGTAATGTGTGGCACTTCTGCTGGCGGGTGCTGGACCACAGACGAAGCATTGCTTCATATCAATTATCTAGAATTACTGGCTGCCCTTATCGTTTTAAGGAGTTTTCTCTCAGATTTAAAAATTAAACCTGTGAAAATACTGATCGACAATACCACAGCAGTGTCGGCAATTGACCACAAAGGTTCCAACCACAGTGAGCAATGCAATGAGGTAACACGTAATATTGGGCTGCTCTGTGACAAACATAAGTGGCTCTCCTCTTATAAATATTTACCGGACAGCGGTGCAAAAAATTCACATGCTGTCAATAGATCACGTGACTATTGAGGACTCAAAAATAACATTTATCATAGCAGACACTTTGAAGCACTGTCAAGCTAGTGTAAATCAGTAGTCTCTGGTCTTCCTGTCATACTTTATAAAAAAAAACCCTATGTATCGTACGTAACATACGTCATCTCTTCGCTGTCAATCTAAATAATTACTTATCAGTTTTTTTAAGCCTCATACACCTATCTCAACTAAAACTCTATCGCACTGGATTAGAAACTTTATGGCGACTGCAGGGATTGATACGAACTAATACATGACTCATAGTACTAGGGTTGCATCTACTTCACATCTCGCATCAAAAGACTAAGATATAAAAGATATTATGAATACAGCCGGATGGTCAAAAGATGAAACCTTTCAGCGCTTCTATAACTTTGATAATGAAACATTTAATTTTGGTCGTACTATTAAGGATACATTAACATAGCCGAAATTTTTTATTGTATTCCCTATGGTGGTTTTGAATGTGTTATTATTTGGTTGAATCTATGCGGTACTATGCTTCTACTTTCTCAGTATCGGTTCAATGTCTCCTCCAAAACCTTGTACAACTAAGTAACATCTTTAGCTGATGACGTAATAGAATTGGAAATTAAATGAGACTAATTACCTGTAAGTCGAAGTTTAATTATAACTCAATGAGTCATTAGCAAGGAGTGGAGGAGTTGTCCCCCCCCCCGCACGTCTAATACTCTACGCGCCCAAAATCCTCCACTCGACATTGTACCAATATTAATGCTCTAAATACTGGTTCATTCATGCGCGGCAATCTCTCGTACAACTCATCCACTCCTCGCTAATGTCTCATAGAATTATAATCAAACTTCGAATTCAAGGTAAGTCTCGTTTAATTTCCAATTTCACAAAACAATCCTGTTATGATTAACCAGTAAAAATTGATTACCAGTACTTTGATCTAGTTGAAGTAGCAAATCTTAGGCTTGATTATTCAAGATGAGCTGAAATAGAACACTCACATACAAAACATTGTGTAAAAGGCCTCTAAACAGCTTTATTTTTGGAAACAGCTGAAATGAGGCGGGGTAGCTGATACATTATTGAAATTTTACTGCGCGTGCATCAGGTCGACTTTTGAATATTGTGGCCAAGTGTTCCGTTCTAGTTTGCCAGAATATTTAGCAAAAGAAATCGAACAAGTGCAGAGGAGAGCACTACGGGTTATACTTGCAGATCTTGATAAGGAAGATGCTATGAAAAATGGAAAATTAAAATCCCTAAAAGAAGGGAGAGAGAACTTGTTTATCAAGCTTCTTAAATCAATTCCGAATAATAACGACCACAAGGTACATGATTTGCTACCTGACGAGGCCACAGCTACCTATAACTTTAGAACTCTTAGGAAATAGAAACTACCGGATATTTCAACTAATGGATATAAAAAGTCTTTTATCTCCAAATATGCAGCCCTTGCGACGTATTAGATAGGGTGAAATTTTAGATAGGTGTTGCTTTTAACTAGTTGTATAGCTTGCAGATTTAGTTACTGTATGGAATTTTATAAATTTTAATGAATTTGTAATTCAATCTTTTATTAGCATTGCGACAATTGATAATAAACAATCTATCTCTCCAATCTATCTCACTTACTATCTATCTCACTATCTATCTCACTATCTATATCTACTTTGCTGTAGCACAAGTATTCTACAGGCTCTAGAATAAGCATCCTCAGCATTTCATTACTTTTAGCCCACTAATTTAGGCAATGACTAAGAAAGCGTAGCCAAGTGTGTTTTAAAACGTGTTTCAAATTTTATATTAAGAGGACTGTTTAATTTAGTCCAGTCTTCAAACCTTACATACTAGACGTCAGTTTATAGAAATAGTAGAAACAAAATGCATATTAATTAAAAATCATGTCTTCACGTTTTCACAGTCCTTGCTCTTAGTTTTAATAAGGACATATTGAATTTATTGTAAGAATGAGAATTACTCTACTTTCAAAGCTAAATAACTCAATAAATAAAAGAGTCGCTGTCTATCCGTCTTGTTTACGTTGTGAATGCGCTAAATTAGAGGCGTAAGAATTGCAAATCAACTAACACCACACGCATATGTAATTAAACGCCGACTTTCAAGAGTAGCGCTGGCCGTTTTTGTATTGTATTCCTATGATTTTCAAAAAATTTAGTAGTTGCTCAGATTTTTTTCGGATAATAATCGTATTTATTCTTGCACAAATCCCTTATGATATCTATCTGCCCAGGCAAAATTTTATGTTCAGGAAAACGTCTTTTTTATCATTTAATGAAAGGTTAATGACTGAATTTTTCGAATATGAAATCTATTTTTCTTCACGGTCTCTATTTTTTCAGTAGTTATATGCTGGAAAATGTGATTTTTCCAGAAATGACGGTCATTTAGTCAAGCAAAACGCTGAGTTGGTTGCTACGGATGTCATGTGATATGCCTTTTTCCGCCACTTGAAATCCAATATGGCGGCAACACCAACAGAGCGTGAAGCTGCATTTCTTGCATTCAATGCTGAGTTCGAAAGAAATGGGTGAGTATAAATTTAGTCTGTCATAAACAAACCAGAGGTTGCATGCCATCAGTTATTGTAGCAACTTATATCGTTGTGCATGTATTATTTCATATTGAACTACCATCTGTTTAAGGTTTGGTCACGCTCCTAGAGGTCTAATGGACCTATTAGATTCTTACTAGAGAAAGGGGCCAAAAATAGACGAAACTTCCGCACAGCTAAGAAGCCGTATATACAAAAGGTTGCGGTACATCATGTGGGTAGGTGTCGTACACCTGATTATTTCAGAGTAGCGTGTATGCTTTTAGTTTTACCGCACATTATGGAAATTATGATTAGTACTTTATATTTTTCTGAAAAATAGGCAGGTTTTGTGGTGACTGTTTGAGGTATTATATCATGCACGAGAAAGAGCTTATTACATGATTTGAAAATACTGTGAGATATGTTGGAAAGTGTGGTAACAGCTAAGATATTTTTGCAAATTTTCATATCAATAATAAAGAACTTTTGAGTGCAAGGACTAAAAATGAAAATTAGATTTAGTCGCCCAAGAAATTTGATTGGATCACAAAATTTAATACCCGATAGTTCGATGATGACAGATGCAGATTTTTTAAAACTACTGCTAGGGAAAAAGGGCAAATCTTCTGATGTATTACAACAAGGTCTATTGTTAATACTTTATTATTCCAGTTTAGGAGTTCAATTGGCAAGGATAAACTTAACAAAGACGTTAAACCAACATATGTATACCAAAAAACATTGAAGAGAGTTATCCGTTCTTTATTACCAAACCATAATGAAGAGTATGAGGACCCAACGGGTCCCATGGTAAACAAATCATTCTCACATTTGATGCCTTACTTTTGTTTGAGGTGTAATGCAATTAATTGATTGTTTTATTTTAGATATACAACATTAATATTGGTGACCTTGCAAACACGAAATGGCCTCAAGTTTCCAAGAATAAATAAAACTTTACACAAGGAAATTGTTGTTAAGCTTGAACTTTCATTGATATTCGTTTGTGCATACATATAGAGATAATATAAAATTAGTTGTTCATATTCTTTGAATTTAAAGGACATGAAAAGTGTGATACCCGCGTATGCTCTTTAGAACCACATCGACAATTTTTCCCTTCATCTTGGTTGTTTGTTTAAAAACTTCTCTTTTAGTCTTTTGGTTTGGATCCAGTTTATCGTCATCGTCATCGTCATCATCAGCATCAGAATCCTCCCCATATGAATGCAGCAAGGCTTGCTTCTTCACCCACTTTTTCCTTTCCAACTGATCCTTAGCCCGTGCCACTTTCATTTGAATTCTGTTCTTCTTTGTTTAATCAGTTTTGGTTTTTTCAATACCTTTCATTCTCTTCACAACCTCGTTTTGAAGAGCTTCAACAATCGCTGGTATTACAGGTAGATTCAGTCTGTCATACAAGTCTTTTATCCAATGGTAGGTTTTGCCATTCACTCCGTGGCACCAAGACATATTCCCTTGACAAAGCCCACAGTTAGTTGATGTGATGTAATGGAGTCTAAAAATGAAATTGTTGACATTTTTCCATAAGCCCTCTATTGAGACCCCAGGGGTTTACTTTTTGAAGTCCTTTTGATGTGGGGACTCATTAGAGAAGGGCTCAATAGACTGATTATGGTATATCATGTAATGTCATTTTGTAAATTCGTATAATGAAAATAAATTTATTCATGAAAAAGCTCAGTGTTTCTGATATCTCTTGATTTGGTCTAATTTGCAGCGTTTAGTTTAATTTATCATACAAATTTCTGTTGTTAATAAACTGAAGTGTAGTTAAGTGGTGAGGAGATATCTCATCAGAGTTAAATGTACAAGTAAGACGACTCTTCTTTTCATTGCATCAATTTTGGTTTATTTACTTACATACCTGCACAGACTTTGATCTTTAGAGCGAAATGCGGGTGAGACAGAAAAATGGGCCTCGCATAGATTTGAATGCCCACGCCCCATGGTCGGATGAATGACATTTTCAGCATAATTTGCTCGTTGTTCACATTCAATTTGGTATGTTAACCAATCAAACTCACATGTCAATGTCATTTTGGTCTTATATGGTGTTCCCTCACATTTTATTTCCTCATCCTCTTCACAACCATTACAAGAACAAATTGTGTTCTAGTGAAAACCACATGTTTCTCCATTACCCCAACTATGCACATCTCTGCAATGATATTTTCCAAGCGCTCTCATTCTCCTGGCACACTCTGCAGCATTCTCACATTGTTGTAGGCAACAAAAGTGATTTAGCCTGGCATTTTTGAGGAAAGCGTCACTAAGACAGCCGCATTATGGCTTGTGTCTTTGACAATGGCATTTTGCAGTGAGGACAGAAGGAAACCTATCTTGGTAAGTTCTTTTTATGTCAGACGAGAACACCTTTTGCTTAGCAGCATTTTTCAATTTGCTATAATGGGTCCTGCCAACATGTCCTGCACATTTGAAAACGCTAGCTTCGGGTTGGTGCTTATGCACAGACAATGCAGAACTTGAATCGGCATCTTGCCGTACAACCTCTATCTTGCAACTTCCTTTTGTTGCCTTGTTATAACACTCATCTGCTAGACATCCCTCCATTGATTTGGAAGTACCTTCATATAAATCCTCATCTACAACATCATCATGTCCCCGCATACACTTGTGCCCATACTACAGTAATCCACCAGTGAAGTAATTCTTGATCACAAAGGAACCATTTATATTAAAATGTCCTCGGGTTTGCCAAACGCCATCTGATGTTACCACTGCTCGCTCCCAGCAGCCTAAATCTGTGGAGGGTAGCTGTTTCATTCTGCCCTTCTCATCTTCATACATTTGATTGAGGATGTCTGTTATGTGTGGATATACTAACTTTATAACCTCATAGTATGCATTTTTTGAAATGCACGCTATGCCAAGACATTGCCTCAATGTTTTGGAAAACTTTGCATAACAATGGCCGGTAATGAAAAATGCAACTGCAAGTGCCAGTCCAACAACAGGTCTTTTTGAGCCCTCGACAAATGTTGACCCGCTAAAATTAATATGTCTCAATTTACACCCACTACATGAGAATGTCAAATTTAATGTTCCGCCAATTCCTGTAGGCCGTACCTTGGTTACCACTAAAATTCCTATGAAGGACAAAATATGGATATTTTAGAATTTATGTAACATGTAATTATGGAAGGGACTGTTCAATATAAATACAAGAAAGAGTAGTGGTATGGACTCGGAAAAGGATTAGTGAAATATACGTGCCCCCTCTGCTGGATAATACTAAAATTTCTAGTAAAATGTATACAACCCCCCCCTCAATCATTAAATTAATTCTGACATCCCCCTAAAATATTTGTTTAGAGAAGTCTGAGCCCCAAGCTCATCCTCGCCTACTGTAATAATAATGGATGGTTCCTAATAGGCTACCAAGATGGCAAAGCAGCAAACAATTCTCCCTCAGGCCTTCCAGGATATGTCATTATTTTGAAAGTCAAGGTCATTACAAAGTCTCTGTCTTATTGTTGATAGACATCCATACGCCTTCAAAAAATGCAAATAATTTTATTGCATGTTTCAAAGCAATTAGCAAATAATATGAAAATGAACTTATAATCCAGACTGTACAGTTTTGCCTGTGCGGGGAACACGGTCCCTGCGCATAAATTTTTGCTTTGACTTTTTTCCATACATTTTCAGTAAAATCCCACAAAATTCAAGTAATTTTGATGAATTAATGTATTTATATTGTCTTTTGTGTGCTGAATGGAAGCCTGATATACAAGAACACATCTTAGCACTACAATAGACTGCAAGGGTATGCGTTTAATTTTGTCATTTTCAAATGTTTTCCTGTCTTTTCGGCACAATTTTTCGTGCCGTTTCCCACGCAAAATTAAAACTTTACAGTCTGGATTATAATGCTTGATTTGCAATCAATAACTTTTAAAAATGGTAATATTTTATATGTGGAGAAAACATACTATTGCATCCATTGCTAGCGCATCTAGAAGTCTTGTTGATGTCATCCACTAGCCTGGTTATTTGTGTAGACTCGCACACCACCAAACGCCGTTCAACTTCCATGCCCTTAGTTAAGGTCGATCCCTCAGACTCATCCTCAGGTAGGTATTCGTCGCCGTTGTCATCCGAAGTTCGCGATAATGTTTCTTCGTCACAGCACAAATTCATCTTCCTAGAACGAAGCTGGTCTCTTACAGCACCCTGTGTTCTATATTTCGTTTTTCCTGGTGAATAGTACTCAACAACTTTGCGCGTTTCCCCTTGCCGTATTTTACTTTCCCACAGAGATGGTAGTGTAAATCCTTGACGCAACATTGCACCTGTGCCCTGTGTTTTTGCACTTTTCTTTCCTTTCTCAGACATCATGATTTTTTTTTCTTTCTTTGACAACTTTCTTTTCTTTACACAAGCGTTTAAGTCTGCCATCTTGAAATTTGCCGAGCGGAGACTTGGAAGGAGAAAGTACGCCTGCTCTGATCCGGAAGTTAATTAGAATTAATTCTCTCACCTTAGCAAGGCAGAGCAACACAACACCAGGGGCAATAAAAGTCGATTTATGCGCGACTGATTCGTTGCACAAGCGGTATTTTTGTGAAAATAGCAAAAGAGGACATGTAAGGCTGTAAATGTATAATTTTACACCTCTCTAACGCACCATTTGCGTTTCTAGTGTAGAAAGGAGTAGACAGAAGCCAGACTGATGATACAGTTTGTATTTTAATTCTTATTCTATTTAATCCTGTTGTAGGAAACTTGGCACTGAAGTAGCATTAACAACAATTAATATTTCTGTGTTCGCTCCACCTTTTACGAGCAAAGGTGATGAAATTGAGAATTTTTTTGGCGCTCAAAAACAGAGCATCAAATAAATCTTTCCACAAAGTGTTTTGCTAGTGGACTGAACACAGAAAACATCGTTAGCGTGAGTAATTAAACTATCATTATACAAATCGTCGAATAAGTACTTCGGCTAATATCAAAGTATGATTGTATCAATTTTTACACCCAAATATAGGGCGGTTATAAATGACGTCACACTTAGTTTCAGGTTTGAAACCCGTGGAAAAATTTTCCTTGAGTAATGTAAAACATGTGCTGCAAGTATCAATCTTGTGACCGTTATTCATGATATTCAATAAGTATTTGAAAACGTCGGTTTGTTGCCTGGGCAGATACCTTAATGTGCTTGTAGCAGCAAAAACTAGGGAGAGAATATACCATCGCATTATTGTTTTTATATATTGCTACGATCATGCACATAAAGCTTCTTGATCGTTTGGAAGTATTGTTTTAAATCCGTTGCCCTTACATAAGGAAAGGAAAAAACTCGGCTGACAACATTATTTAAAAATCGGGATGACTATGACAGCACATGCTTTTATTAATACAACTTTATTTTTCTCCAAAGCTTTTAATTTCTACAAAAAGTCTGGACAGGTTTATAGAGTTCCCTGAATAATTCTGTACACTGTGCTACGACTTCTTTGTAATTCAAAAACAAATTTCGATCCTAAACTCAGTTAAGCCTACTTTTATGCAATCTTTGTTAAAAACCAAAACGTACACACTTTGGAACCACCCAGAATTCCTTGCCGAATGATTTTAGGACAAGTATAAATGCCCTTATAAATCTGCCCTTCCATTCCTTTCCGTTGCCACAATACTTTTACTGATAGGGGATAAGAGTACGCTTTCTGTACTTTATAATCCGGTGTGTCATTCCTGTTCCGGTGGAGCTTTTACTGACATTACATCATGTCTGCCTCACCAATTGTGCTTCACGAAAGGAACTATTGTAGCTACATTACAAGCAACAGACGCTTCAAAATTCTAAATATAAAAACAAACGTATCAAAAACCCTTTTATATTTAATGCAATGCGTTGTGACTTCAACTTCCATTTATTTTGTAGGAAATTTATCAATTCAATTGTATACTAATCACTTTTCTAACATTTTCTATTTCTACACTATACAGTAGATTGATCACGCAGTTATTTTTATAACAGGATATCAAAAAAACGTGTCTGGGGGCATGTTCATAGGTGCCAAAGCTGTCTTAGCTAGCAAGAAAATTTTTTGGCAAATTTGCAAGCGAGGCCTTGCGTTATTAATAAATATTACGAAAAATTATATTGCGTTCATGTTCAAGGAGAAGTTATCACGCTTACTGAAATCTTGTTTGCTGAGAGGCGAGATGAGGAATAAGGGGATAAATTCTCCCCATATGAACGCAATTTTCCCACCTACCAGGATAACTTTCTGCTTATTCACCAACTTTCAGTTCGTAGTTTAACAAGATGACATGCATAGACGTCACAGCCTAAAATTCCCTCCCCCCTGAAGGGATAGCATTCAATCATATGAACACAGCAAAACTATTTGGCTGGTCGAAAAGCTTCGTCGCTGACTTGAACATCTTTGGCCCATATTGACAGGACCTTATTCTTCGCTATAATTTGTCGAAACAACCAAAAATTTGACTTTTTAAAAAAAGAGAGCATAAATCAAAGGGCAAAAAGTTATTTATCTGACCAATCCTCTGGCATATGGGAGTAGTGTGCAAACCTCACTTCTACAGGTTGTCTCAAAAAAAACGTAATCGAACTTTATCACGCTATTGTGCAGAAGTTACTGAGTAAACGGGTGCAATTTTTTGATATTTAGAAAGATCAGGCTTTTAGCTGTCGAATGGTATGTTTTTCATAACACAT
>JAODVQ020044577.1:5985-19504 GCA_025400075.2 Phenganax stokvisi
GAGCGTTATTAACAACCTGACTGGCCCTAGTGACGTCATAAGTGCAAGCCCAAAAGAGGAGGTCTCTTATGTTTTTTAGCTGATACGCGGAACGATTTGCAAAGATGATTGAACTGCGCAACTTTCTTTCTTTTCAATGCAAAGAATCAGTCAAAACTTTGTCTTCACGATTTACCAATGTTAAGCAGATTGCATGTAGAATTCTCAATCTTGCTAGCCAAAAAAGCCAAACAACGTTTATAAGACTTCTGATTAGAATTAGTTCATCTACCAAACAATTTTCTTTCTTTGCCTCCTCTCGGAAATTTTCGGTATGTCTTCGGTATTTCAATTCAGGCGCAAAAGCGCAACCAGCTCATTTCGAGCCTTCTAATTAAAGGACTGCGGAAGCGTGACTTTATCAGAATATATGCCAATACGCATTTTCTTCGTTTTCGTGATTAATAGATTTCGTTTGAATATTGTGTATTGCATTATAATGCAGTATATTGCAATTCAAACCTCAAAAGAAAAGCGTAAATGCCTGTCATTGATATAGCTCATCAACAGCACGCATAAATCTGATATGTAAATGGCAATAAACGCAAATCATGTGCAATGAAAAGAGAAAAATCTTTTAGAGAAAAACTGGCTAAAAATATTAGGCTATTGGTTATGTCATATGTGGTAAGGATATTAAAAAAAAATTTTAAAAAGGCAAACAAAGTGCAGGTGAAGGCTGACAAGCTGCCGACATACTTGTTTACCCACCGTCGGAGTTCGTTAGATGAAATATTGACGAGAAAAACAGACCAAGAGTACTCTACGGTCTATCTTCGCACAATCTCCCCAATATTATACAGCACACACTACACTGTTAAGTCTTCCAAAATATGAAGCTTTGAACAAGAGAATTACTTAATCATGAATTACATTTCACAGAAAAGTTGGCATTTTATTGCAGTATTTTAACAGCTTGCAGTGGACTTCCAGCAGTGCCATATTCATCAATGTACATTTCGCCCACCTTTTTGTCATCTTTGCAATTTCGTCAGCTCCATATGAACTCTACTTAGTACTTACCCAGAAAAGGATCACAAAAACAGTGAAAACAATCTTTAATGGTTTTAAACACTTTGTGCTGCACATATCCGCTGCATTTGATAAGAAACAACGACAATATAATTATTGTAAAAGGAAGCCAGCAAAAGCCAGCATGCTCATCTTGTTTTGTTTTGCCTTAAACGCGAAGGTCAGCGGCGCGCTATGATTTCAATCATTTCAATTTCATTAGCATGATTCCAATTTTCCAACATTCATTAAATTAACATAATAGTGTTATACAGGGTATTTCATTTCTCAAAAGATGCACTTTTAAAATCCAAGTTGGAATTTGACAACCTGTTATCGTTTAACAGCTTAATTATAAAGATACTATACTTCTTTCAGTCATGTTATACCATAAATTCATCATCACTAATGTTCAAAACTTTCAGAAAATGAGACGACTGTAACTTTTAGACATTTCAACTTTGCAATCGATTAGCCTTTCTCGCGCTATGGGACCAGGTCTTAAGTCTACCATTTTTGGGTTTTTTGGGTGGTAAAATAATTGAATTCAACAAACTTTGTTTTATTGAAGACAAAATAGAACCAAATTTCTCGTTTTTCAGTAAACCTATGACTGTTTCTAAATGATTCTAATGACACTGAGGCAATAAGCATATGTTTTTATATAACGAGTTATACATTCTGGTATTTCGACAAATGCAGTGAACAATGTGAAGACGATACTGTAGAATGAGCAATAATCGATTGCCGTCAAATTGGGTGAGATAGAGATATGAATCTCATCTAATCATTGCATCTAATGGATAGATGAGGACAGTTGAGGACATTTGGTGTTTCCCGCCAAAAAGTAACGTTTCAAAAACAAAATGTACTGAAAGCTTAAAACAATTATTCTGCTGCGTTCTTCACTATTTTGGCCAGACAAATTCATAATTTTTTATGCTATTCGATAGCTATATTTTCAAGAATAAACAACAAGAAGGCTTTACATCTTTTCGTTACTTTGGGCTGTCGTTTGGAAACAAAGTTTGTTAAAAAACGCCGAAAAACGAGTGTACGGTAAGACGCCTTGTCAAGGAAAGGTTGTTTTAGGCCATTATTTTGTTTGAATTGGTTGCACTCTTAGTTAGCCTGTGTACTAATAGCGGTATTCTGGAATAAGAAATATATAACGTTTGTGTTAAAAGTGTATTGGAAGACTTGTGGGGGGAATATAAGCGCTGTATGAAACAATTCAAGGTTTTGCACCACTCCATGCCGGTACTTATACAGTAGGTCCAGAACCTTGGCAGGGCTTTGCAGTAAATACGTACCTCCAGTGAACTATAGACATGGAAGGCAGACTTCAGCGCGAAAAGTGAAGCCAAGCCATTTTACTAAAAGACTGTAGTTCAATGAGCTAAACATAGTGGAAATTCAAGGCATTCTTGTGTGTAGGTTTCAGTTCCCTTACCCACGCGGTCAACGTTTGAATGTTGAGGGAGTGAAGGGATGCTTTCATAGTAGTGAGGCTAAGTGAAAGGCAAAGCAAAGTATTCATGCCATATTGCGTATTCCCAGTTTCATGTAACTATGACGTAAACCGGAAAAGCCTATGGTCCTGGTATGGTTACAAAGCGTATAGATAGTCGTGAATATAATAAAAGCAACGGCAAAACGGCGTTGTTTTGGCATTGTACTTGACGAAACTGGAGAGGTTCACTGTAATCCCTCTCCAAAGTGGTTGGGGTTGAAACACAATATCTTGTTCTGAAAACATGATAACGTCACACTCATGAATGTAAACTCTTGTGCTTTCGTAGAAGAGAATTGAGTTCACTGATTCATGATCAGCAGACCCAATGTACCCTACTTAACTATATTAGTAAATATCATAATATAATATAATTATTATAATTATATGTAATTGTATATTATAATTAAAATATAATCAATAAATTATTTCGTATATCTTATATAGTGACTGCAATCGTGATTAAAGAGGTGTCGTAGTGACTTGTCTAACATGGCAGCTACGTCGCAAATGAGGAAGAGCCAAGCGAAATCTGGAGTAACTACTCTTTTAAGTTACAATTTGTTTGAGTTTATTTCAATACTTGTCATTAAAATAGTCTTCGAGCAATCGAGCCAACCCCCGCTGTTGGTGGGTTTCATGAAGCGTTTTTCATAGTAACTTGAGTTGTACGCATCTAGTACCAAGAACAATTTCAACCATAGGTTTAAAGTTTGGTTTTGTCTTGGGGGGGCTGAAACTTCAAACACGTGGCCGCTTGTTTTTATTGCGAGATTGATGTTACGTGGTATTGCCATTTGGTCAAAGTTATATGACGTTCTGTACTAAATAAACCAGTGTATTACTATACTAGCTACTATTCGTTTAAGCCTGCACGAAAAGCAACATCGCCGGAACATAACAATAACGACGGCATTGGAATCATGAACATAAATTGGTTTTGCTTGTCGAATGTTGACGCTGCGGTTGTAAAAAGCTTTTATGTTTATGTAACTAATCATATTGTCACTGGAATTAACCGACGTTAACTGGACTGACAAGTTCTGTAAAACGTCTAAAAGGGCTAAGCCCCCACTGTAAGATTTCTGGGGGGGTTCGAGCCCCAAAGCCGCCCCCGAAACGTTTTCTTTGACCATGGTGAACTAACTCACTGAGAAATTTGCAACTTTAAACCTATAAGCTTATTGTCTTGTTTAAGCATAGTTTATAAGATATCATTGTCGCTTTTGCTTTAGATTGCTCATATTTACATATTACAGTACGTGAAAATGATCAATTTCTTTTTAGTGGTCCAGCATTTTTTCCTCATCTGAGCAACTTAGCGGTATGTGCTTTTTATGTGACTTCATTTACATTTTGGTTTACTAGAATTATCGTGGATGCGTATCCTTGTGTTTCGAAACATTTTGAAACATTTTCTTTATAGAACAACAATCAGCTCTATTTGTCAAAAAGCTTCTTGCAGTTGCTGTAAGTTCAACCTATATTTTATTAGTCACGGGGAGACCCTTATACACGTTACGTTATTTTGGCATGGCATTCTCGTGCAACTGACGTACACATGTCCATTGATTTTAAGTCCACATAGATTATAAGCACATCTTCATTATTAAAACTTTAAACGTGCATATTTTTGTTGTACTTAATAGATTTCAAGTGTAACGTATCTACGGTAAGGATGCATACATATATGCTTTAACGATTTGCTCAACAAAATTTTTTGGGGAGCTTACTGGGAAGTTCATTTAAATTTTGTGTTTCTATATTATAGAGCAGTTTTTCCTGAGAGATGCTTTGGTGATAGATGTTTGGAAGGTACAGTATCTGAGTAACGCTGTATCTGGCAGAGGCGGATTAAGGGAATCTCGGGTCCCTGTCTATTTTTCCCACTTGGCCTCCCTGGGACCCATTTGCCTTGAATATTATTTAAAAAATGCTTCGACGGGCCCCTCCAGGACTCTAAAATCCGTGAGAAACTGGCTGTAGCCCAGTCAGCCTCCCCCCCCCGCCCCCATTAATCTGCTTCTTTTATCTGGTTTTGAGTGTCAAGGTGGTGTAAGGTGTAAGCACACTATTGTATACGTCGCAGATCTAAACTTGAAGATTTTGCGAGATGAAGACGCATTTCCCGGATCAAGTCAGGTAATTCAGTGGTAAGTACAAAATCCAGCGCTAGATCGTAGCTTCGGCCGCATTAACGCCAATGAACTCTGTTCAAGTCTGTTTCTGCTTTCGAGTTATTGGTTAATGTTTGTGCCATTGTACTGTGTTACATTTACATGCTGTTTTAATCGTATCTCACTTGTTTGGAACTTTGCGATTATAAAATAGTGATAGCTCTAGAAGATTGCAAAGATATATCTATAAACACAAGTTTTCCTCAAATATTAAACGTATTTGACCAATACGCGTTTCAAATCCATGTTCATACATGTATGATTGACAGGCCCCGCTTTACATCCTTTGCTGTTTATAGGGTCAAAGGATGTTTTGATGCAATTGATCGAAAATTTGTAAGTTCAATACGCTTAATATAATACATACATATCACACATAACACTACTTCCTTCACTAGCACTCTCACACAGTGCTGTTCCAGCTGGGGATTAATGTTGTAGCATATTCCTGAAACCTTCATACTAAATATGCTTTATCATGACTTTTTAATACTGTATTTTTCTTTTTATAGTTAAGAAAGATAATTTTGGGGGTAAGTGGCTGAGCAGAACTTTACGCGCTCTTTAGCATCATATCATCGACGCCTCTCACTGTCGTATACGGTCATTCATTCGTTGATGTTCTGCGATCCATTGTTAGGCCTAGATCAAACGTTGCTCTTGTTATGTGGTGCACCTAATGCAAATGAGCTCAGACACAAAGACGTTATATCATTTGCTTTAGGTTCGGAGAATGAGAAGAGCGACGTTTGACCGAAGCCCTAATGACTATAAATGAGGGAGAAAATCTCTCCACAACACGTAAAAGTGGAAATAAGTTTGATGTGCTTGCTCCTATTTGACTAGCCACCATTTACTGCAATGCGAGGCAAAACGTTTTACTTATCAATGATCACCAACAATAAGGGTAATACTTTAAGCAGAAAACACAACCCGAGAAAAACGTGTTTTTGTGTGAGCCAGTCCATAGGTTATTTGTAGCAAGTAGTTGTTTGATTATTCAAACGTTTTTTTAGTTTTATCTAAATGCAAGCGATCCAGATGTAAGTGGATTCTCTTTAAATTGATTCATACAGTGAGCTCAATTTTAATCTGGAGTGGTAAAGTCTTGCAACTTAACATTTGCAAATGAAAGTGATCTCAAAGAATGTACTGGATTAATTTGTATGATACATAATTAAATTACTTCAATTGGTATACATATTTTTAACTTAGACGGTGATTGAAACATATACATTCAAGGCGAGTATACTAATTAATTACATGGCGTTTTGATTAACGCAATTCATTTTACTCGCTTTTCACTGACACAAAGTAACGTGTACTTTCAGTTTGACTACTACTGCGATGGTATAAATATTTACCGGTAAAGTACCAATTTAATTGACTTTTTTTTAAGGGTGCATTAGTAATCACAATAATTCAAAAACAACTAATTTCTGCTAAATCTAAAGGAATAATAGATCAATGTACACAATTTACAGAAATAATCAACAAATTACATCAGCAAAGACAGCAGGAGATACAAAGACTGCCACAATAAGACTTTTAAGGTAACCTCTTTTTTGACAATTATTTTACTGGAACGAGCCAGGGTGGCACGGCTGCCAGCGAAGATCATGGTACACTATGTAATACATCAAAAATTGATATTAAAAGTATTTAACGAACTCTATGATTTTAGAACTCTTGTTGTTTTGACTCAAACACTGAAGTCATTACCAGGTAATTACCATGTATTCATTTGAATCATTTCAAAAGTTAACATTCAAGTCGGGGATTGTATATTCCATATTTATAACAAGGGCGAGCTATTTAATTTTGGACTGACAATGTTTGGTGTGGCCTTGACGAACAAAATCATGTGGTGTACGCTAGACTAAGTGAAAATTGCCAACTATAGATGGTTTATCATGCAAAACTGTCTCTACATGGATTTTTAGCTTACGGATGATTTCGGAAATTTCATTCTCAAACTCATTAGTAATTTATAAACCACAAACAAAGAAATCAGTATTGTAAAGAAGGGTTGAAATCAGAGAAAGAAATTACACAAATAAAGTAAACCTTCATATTGATTTTCTCGCAAGTTGCGCCTTCGTTCGAGAAGCAAATTCAAACAGTCGTAAGGAGGACTTTCTGTGATTTCAAAACACCTCGGTGTCAGTCGAAAATACTCTCGGCTTCGCCTCGTATTCTCGACTCCTGTAGGTGTTTGAAAATAAAAGAAAGTATTTTCACTCGTGTTTGAACTATTACATAAAAGATCAGAAAAGTCTTGCAGTAGAGCCATTGCCAACTAGTTGGTTTCTGGTCATTGATGACATTTAAAATATTTCAACGCAGATGATGTTATGATGACCATGAAAATCTTGTATTTTGATGACGGTAAGATGTTATTCTCTTTAGTTTGCTATAATGTCTTTGTTCCTACTAGAAATAGAATGGCATCATGGCTTTTCATATGCACTTAAAAATCTCTCGAAGTGATTTGATATCACTCTGTGACCAGGAAAAAGTTACTAGTTCCGATCTAACACCTGTGATCTCTGGTTTTTCTCATCAAAGTTTTTCGTTTCGCCAGAAAGTCATGCAAAGGTTTCATGCAGGTTCTACAAACGTCATACTTTAGTAAATTTTTCGCTGGTCCTAATGAAGCTATCACATAATTTGTGCAAGAGTGCAATGAAAGTGTTCAACAAAAACATGGCGTGTGATAGACTGAAGAGAGATTTAAGATTACATAGGATTACAGAAAGTAATTTCTTTTTGATAGTTACACCCTCAGATTACGAACCACCAGGATTTGAGGTATGTCTAAAGGACTGCAAGAAGTACTAGGTATTCAAAAATATCAAACGAACAACTGGTTCTGCATTTGTGTAATTAGCGGCAAAAATTGCTATGTTGAAAAGCATCAGCCCAATGTGTTTGTGCTTTTAATGTATTATTCAACAATGAATGGCTATAACCATGCAGAAAGAAAACATGCATGTCTCCTCACCTGTTCATTCCTTTCCTGGATGACACATGCAGGCTGAAAACTTCCATTGATGCAGATGAAAATTGTAAAGAAGCATTTTTAACATTATTATCCAATAGATCAAAATTTTTGTCAAAAACTGACATAACAATGTGAAAATTAACAATAATGATGCTGCTCGGTACGATGATTTGTGGTTGAATCATGTCGACATAAAAATACTGTTATGTTTATCTGAAAGGAAAGTTCTTTTCCTTCTTCACTTCCACGGTTGAAAATGGACTATTCCTTACAACAAGCAGGTCAAAGAATTTAGCCTATACGCACGCCTTTGCGCTTGGAAAACATTATAAGTGAGAAATATTATACTGCTGTGTTCACACATCACTCTGTTAGATATCTGTAGCAATTTTTACCCATATTCATGCCAAAATACTTTTGAAATAATATTAAGCAATGGCGGCGCCAAGAGGGGCCTACGAGGGACAAGTTCCCTCAGTTCTCTCTAAAGTCACTTTTTATTCTTTTAAATCCGATAAGTAACATGTTGGGGGGGGAGTACGGACTATGGTACAGGCAGTGAAGTACTTAGAAGTTTCTTAAATCCACTTGCCAAAATGTCTAAAATCGCATTTCAGGGAAACTGAAATTCAAATATTTCCCAGAGGAGCATGTTTCGGGATCCCCCTACCAGCGGCTCGCGTCTTCGGTCCGCTCCGCTTTCAAATCGCTCGTGCCGCCCTTGATTTTATGTACTTTTCAAAATGCTGTCTTCCTAACTTGTTTTTAGTGTGCTCAACTACTTTCTTTTCACTTTTTAGGCCACTGAATACTTAGGACCTATGTTTAAAGACGACCCGTACAAAATCTCTGTTGGCGATGTTTCTACGGTATAAAAACCATCGAGTGTACATTATGAGAAAATTCACAAAGTTTTGATACAGATTATCAAGTTGGTTTGCCAGACGTTCTAACTTAGCACATTTTTGTGAACATGTTTGGTCAAAAATATTGCTGCATGAGTTATAATCTATTTATTTGTGCATGATTTACTAAAAAATTTTGCTGTCACAATTTTCTTAGCCCTGTATGGTGGACTGCTTGTCTTCTTGTCCATATTGTCACAAACAGCTGAAAAGGTTGCCACAATTCTGCAATAGTTTTGGTAGCTTCAAGCCGCTGCTTTATTGGTTTAAGATTCAGGACGCTACTTGACTTTTCAATTATATCAGTTAATTTTCAGTTCGCACGTTCTTAGAAAAAAAATTATTCTTACATAAAAGATTAATCTTATATAAAGATTCACTTCAGAGACTGAATTTAAAGTCCAGAGACTTATAGACATGTACATGATGACGACAGAATAATCTTTTGCTAAGATCTGATTATATAACTAAAATAATTACTATATGTTCTTTTCAATTTTATATGACTTTGGTGGATATTTGATGCAGCCTTTTCATGTGTAAGTATAAATAGAGACCTTTAGCTTGGCGTTCAAGGCACACAGACAACCGCGAACGGCAAACTTCAAATTGTATTTGCAAGACAGATTCTATAGCTTTTCGAAGGAAAAAACATTGGTGCATCAAACTAAAACATGAATTAACTACTTGGACCAGTTGTGAATTTAAGACCAACTGTTGAATGCAATTTATAGTTTGCCGTTTGAGGTTAGCGGTTTGCCGTAAAGGTCAAGCTAAAGGTCTCTAATAATCGCTATATTACGCTACAGACTCTCTCTTTCAAAGGAGTGAATAATCACGTCATTGCTCATTTTGTGTAATTAGCATGGAAAGAAATCGTCTACTGTACAAATTTTGGTAGCATTAAACTGTACGACAAGCCTATGAAAACTAATCTAATTCATGACATGTAATCGGCAACATATTAGAATCCAACAGCAGAGGTATGCAGTCTTTGAGCATCTGCTTATTTGCATTAATACAACTGTAGGGTCGGCCTTCGTGTCCAGTCTGAGCTTCAGCAAATGCAAGACGCTAATGAAGCTGAAAACGATGAAAAAGAAGAAGAATTAGATGAGATTGGAGAAGATGATTCCTATCTTGATCATGAATCTGATGCTAGCACAACGAAGAAAGAAAAGAACACAAAACAAGTGGTAAGGAAACTGTGGAAAGTCAGTAAGATTTTATGTTGCCGATATCGTTTATCCCTAATGGACCTTTAACGTTATATAGACAAAATTTCAAAAAAGTTTAAACTAGGAAAATCTTTTACCACAGCCGGAAAGAGCATCCTGAAATTAGTAAAACTGCAAACTTCGGATGCGAAGTGCTGTAAAATAGGGAAAATATAGCCGTGCAAAGTTGGCAAATATTGTATATTTTCCTATTACGCGCGAGAAATGGATACCCAAGTTCTCGAACGGGGTATTAGTTTCCTTCGTGTAATAGAAAAATATACAAAATTTGCCAACTTTGCACGGCTATGTTTTCCTTATTTTACAACATTTCGCAACCAAATTTGGCACTTTTACTAAATTCAGGATGCTCTTTCAGGCTGTGCATGGTAAAAGATTTTTCTCGTTCAAAATTTTTGGCAAATTTGTTTATAAGGTACTCCCTACTTTGCCGTTAGAGTAAGTTTAACGTCATACAACTCAATGTGCCGTTTCCATGCTTTTGACAATTAGTAAAGAGTTATTTGCCAATTAATCTTGCCAACTCATTCGATGACTACAGGTAGGTTTCAAAACACATCACGGGGAAGCAAATGGTAGTTATGTTCAAAAGTGAATAGTTTTAACTTAACAGCAAGAAAATCAAACTTAATCTCAAGTTTTATGTCTTATTCATCTTACAAAATTACTAAATATCTCATTAAAAGAATTATAACTATCTTTTGTGATAATGGAAAGTTGACCGTCAACTGTTGTCATCGAAAAGCACCTAATGCGGAAACCCAGCTATAATACGTCACAGGCTTAGTCGGCTACTGCGTTCTGTATCTGCACTTTGTCATTTTACTTTAAATTTTTCCTTTTTGCCAGTCCCACAGTTTTCTGGGAACTTTTAGATAAATACACTTAGATCTCCAGTTGAATTTCATTAGGTTTCCAAAGATACTGAAGGTGACAGCGAGAACCCCTACGCTATTATCGAGCAAGAAAAACCGGCTCCAATGAGCGTGCGTGAACTACGATTAAGAAATAAAGCAGAAACGGAGAAATCTGTGAACGGTAATATAAACTTGCGTCTTTTTCATCGAAGTGAAATCTTGTTTGGACTTGGTAGAAGAAATTTAAGCCCTAACGGTTGCTTTTCAGTTATGCGTTTTCAACACCCATGAAACACTTTAAATCTTTCAAAGTTTTATAGTTTTTAAGGTACATCAACAAATAAACACATACTTAACTAAAGTTCAAAATTCTAAATAATTATTCTTTTGGCTATCTATAACAATTGCTATCTATGACAATTTAAACTTTTTTGTTCGTGTCAAAAACGCGTGATAGGCAGCCTTTACGAAACAAACGCAGAATCACTGAGAGCCCGGGACGTCATGGAACGAAGTTTAAAACAGTGGAACACTAGCTGTTTATGCTTCTTGTAGCGTACTCTAAGGAGATGATTACATGAGCCGGGCTAACGCAGGGTTAACTGGGATACGTTCAGATAAATTTTGGGGGAGGCTTAAGCCTAGTTCATTCTGAAAGGTATTTCCAATTTCATATCACACAAGCCTCAAAGCAGCAAGAAGATGCGAGAGAAAACGGTCAGGCCGCCTTAAGCGGGCTTGCCTGGCTTATGGAAACAGCCCCTAAAACAGGTTTTTCTTCATACTAGAAGATGAAGCAATGGACTGCTCCACGGTATCTGTACAAGCTGCAGCAGATTTCCCAGGTATTTACTCTACATTAAAAATGTATAAAACTCTCCCGCAAAGTACATTTGGTAACAATCATGTTCGCGCACAAAATACGCGATACCTAGTTTAGTTTCGTCCAACCCTGACCAAACCGAAATTAGAAGTGATATCCTGATGTGATTAGCTATTTAGCCAGCACCAAAGTTATGAAATTTTTTAGTTTCTAGTGATTCTGCCCATGTAATAGCAACCCAGCAAAGTCAAGCAGAAGAACAGCTTGTACCAAAAGCTGATCAGACCATTGTAGAGTGCTCCTGCGGATACAATGGGGTTCGTAAAGTCTGTAATTATTTAAAGTAAACTAGTAAACTAGTCCATACAGGAGGTATAGTTTTCACTTTCGTTTGGTTGTTTGTTAGTTTTTTCTTTCTGTTTTGTTTTTTTCGCTTGTGAGTTTGTTGCAAGTAAAATATTTCACAAAATTGTGATCATGCAGCTATCACGTCTGCTATCATAGCTGTATAATAAGCATATACGCTATAAACAAGGGTAGAATGCAGCGAAGAATTAGATGAAGCAAAAAGCGTTTTTACCAGGGCCTCTATAGCGTAAGAGTTGGGACAAAGCTGCCATTCTTGATCTGACTTGAAAGGCCAATGTTTACAATATCAACAGGGAATCGGCTCTACGAGAATGAAAATATTGAAACTACATCGTTGACACCCGCTATTTTGCCATGATTTTTATGGAAGTCGGTGAAAATGAATCAATCTTTGTCGTATGTTTGCCAAAATACTTGCATCAAGAGAACGATAGATGTCCCAACTCTTACTCTATAAAGGGCTCTGGTTTTTCCAGTTGCCTATATTTTTACATTTAGGCTCTTGATATATCTGTTTTATAGTATACTAACTAATACGTACGTGTTAACATTTTTCATATGGTTTGATTTTTACACCTTACATTGTCCTCTGAGCGACCTAGTTTTCTCTATCCGCTCTAAAATGTTAGACTTTCTGTGTTAATAACATTTCAGGATGATGGTATGATGATTTTATGTGCTGTCTGTAATACCTGGCAACATGCTTCGTGCTATCTTTGTTTCACCGAAGAAGAATGCCCTCCTTTGCATATTTGTGTTTCATGTGCCAAGGTTGGTGAAACAGCAATGCTCAGTTTTCACTTCCATCACTGCTACGCCACTTTTAGTCGGCAGGGTTATGCACTTGTTTGAAATGCATTCCCATGTTACAAATAGAAAAATGAATCGCTTAGAACTGGGATAATTCTTGTGATTAAAACGTGGGACTTACTACAGTTTTTGTGGTTAAAATTGCCTGTTAAATTATTGCTTCCCATAGCCTGTCGCTACGAACGTGGACTAGTCTGTAAATGGGGGAATCCGCCAGCAGCATTAATTTACCCGAGTAGGTCCAAAACGAACGTGACGTTTAATCAACAGAAAAACCGCGTTTGAAAACAGTTAGAGCAGGTGCAGATATCGAACTTTTCAGGCACCGAAATTTCTACAAAACAAAGCAATTAAATTTCCTCAAATAAAAGCTTTGATGAATTTTTAATCCTTTGCATAGGGTTCAGCATGAACGTTTTGCTTAAACCTGGAGGCTCGAAACTAATATTCGATGTCTTGATCAATACGCCAACTTTTAATTCTAACTATTCCTCTATAGTGCGCATAATATTGATGTTTTAATTTTTGCAGAGTGAAAATAAAACTTGCACTGACAACACTTTAACTGAAATGAATGCAATAGCACTACAGGTTTGCATATAAAAATAGTCATTATTATTGATCATAAATTTAAAAACCGTCTAAATTTTTCGTAAATTCCATATTTTATAATTTTATCAGACAACATGCTTGTGGCGTCGTGCACTAGTTGGCTGTCGTGACTTGACAAGACTTACTGCCCCGAAGTTTGCTAAAACACTTGGTAATTTTTT
>JAODVQ020044784.1:0-19494 GCA_025400075.2 Phenganax stokvisi
CTTCGTCACCATCTTGAATGAATTTACGTTCAATGCCAGGAGCAAGTTGAATTGGCTTTGAGCCACGCCATGATAGCTCCAACATTGAACCATAGGAGTCTGGAGTCTAAAAAAGAAATATATGCGTCAGATACTACTTTGAGGGACAGAACTTTATCAGACAATGATCTGATTGGCTCTATATTCGCTCTCTTCTACAAATGAATGGACCAGTGATTCGTTCTGCTGTGTCTTTTTGGTACAGTCAAGCTATCACAGCATTTGCTCATAGCAGTTAGAACTCATGTTTAGCTTGTACATTTCTAGTTTGAAGAGCTATACTTACAGGTCCACTAATGGTCCCAGAAGCCATCAGATCACCAGACCGTGCATTGCACCCAGTCACAGTGTGATGAGCTAGCTGTTGCTTGGCAGTCCAATACAGATTCTAGTGAAAACCAACACTATTTCAGTGTACACGTTTCAGTGACAAATATCAAGTAATTTCACATTCTGTTACCTTCATATTTGACTTGCACACGACTGCTGGCTTTTCCATTCCCTCTCCTATTTAAAATTTGGCAGCGATAGTATTGGATCTGCTCTACACATTAAAATCATGTGCTGTACTAAACAATTGTACCACCAAATCTATTGCAAATGCTTGTATGAAAATGACTAAAAATATCTGGAGGAAATATTGCCAAACAGCATGTCTTGCCATTAAAGTTGAGGCTAGCATTCACTTACAAAAGATCATTTTAATTTCAAATCTTATACATTCAATCACCTTTTATGGCCACTTCCAAATTGACATTCAAAGAATAAGGATCTGAATGTCGTAAATATGGCAAAGGTTGTGGTTCCTGATTAAAAAGTAGTTCACGATTAGTGCTTAATCTTATGATGAAAGAGACTTACTAATGATACTGGGAACATGCAGACCTCAAACGAAGGAAGGCTGACAAGAAAGCAAATTTTGTAGAGAGCTACAACCGCAGGCCATAAATGTACAATGCACCTGGACTGGATTAGCAACCATAAATGGCTGCAGAGCCTCCATTGTAACAACCCAAGGTGAAATTGTTGTACAGAAGTTCTTTGCCAAAAACGGTCCAAGAGGAACATACTCCCATTTCTGAATGTCTCTTGCTATAAAAGTACCATGCTACATCTTAAATGTAATTACTTCTGGTATAGCCTTATTTTAATAGACAACGTAGTTATTGACAACAATTTACAAAACACAGATATAATGTACACTACAGCCAACAACTCTGAAGCAGGATTCTCAAATTGCAATGACAAATTTTTCTTACCACTCCAGTCGTTCATGACCACCATTCCAAATATATGTTCATGAGCCTGAAACAAGAAAATACATATTCATTTGAAACAAACTGAATTTTGCAGCCAAAAACATGAATTTCTGTGAACTATACCTTCTGGACAGGAATAGGTTCACCTTGGTTGTTGCCTGGTCCAACAAAGAAAGCCTAACAATATCAACAACATAGTATATAAATTATATATTTTAGGCAGTATTGCTTTGAAACTGTTGGGAGAAGGTCTTTCTTGGACTTTCAAAGGGGATTTTCCTTTCAGGAGATAAGTTTGTTTAATGCTCAATCATCATGATATCCATAAAACAGAAACTTACCATTTCTAGCTCAAAGTCCAAAATCTTACAAGGACCAAAAGCTGGGGGCTTGTCTACAAAACAAAGAAACAATATTGAACAAACAAGTTGTTCTCTTTTAACAAACACAACATTACTAAAAATGCTTACTCACCCTCTACCATTTTAGATTGTCCAACAGGTCTTCGGACAGGAGTTCCAGAGATGACAACGGAAGAAGCACGACCATGATATCCAACTGGTAAGTGAAGCCTGCAAAATGTACCAATAATAACCAATACTTCAGGCTTCAAAGTGCCGATATTCAGGGTATCATGCGCATGGGAATAAATTAAAACACTGATCGTGAGCTCTTTAGATACCAGTTAGGAAGAAGAGCATTTTCTTTGCCTCTAAACAAAGTGCCAATGTTTGTAGCATGTTCACGAGATGAGTAAAAATCAGTGTAGTCACCTACAAATGGAAAAAGGCTAATTAGAAAACCTGTCCAACAGGTACAACTTGAAAATAGAAATTTCTATTGGAACAACTTGTACATTAGCTCTTACCTATTTCTGCTGGTAAGTGCATGGTTACTTCATTTTGTGGGATGAGGCATTGTGATTGGAGTTCCGCATTATCTCTCAACACACCCTATAACATTAAGAAAAATCTTCAACAAAAACTTTGTTTACCTTTAAGTCAAATAAAAATGCAATATGCTCAGCTTACATGCACTACATCTAGCTGTCTATGTAAACTCAAATTACTCTACTTGTCCCTAATATCCTTTGCTTGTACCTGATCTTTAGACAGAATTGACTGCAATGTCTGACGAGTTTCATGCCAAGCTGCATGTCCAAGACTCATAAACTTGTTCAACGTTTCCTATAAAACATGAAATGGTCGACGTAAACACTGCATGGCATAATGCTGGAAATTCTGAGTACTCTACTTCGCTTCAATTATCAAGGTTGGCCAGGATAAGTTATAGACCTGTTTTGAACATCAAAAACATTCTGCAATCATGAAATTTGATGCAACTTTAATCCAACTGATATGAAGAGTCTACGATATGCATTGCTAGTCCACAAGATGAAGACAACTGTCAACAGCTTATCGCGCTGTGTATCTTCTTTACCAAATCTGAAGCCCTGGTGTTACTAGAAACCTTTCATGATCCAAGACTGTTGGGTAGGGGGGCTAGTGCAGTTTAGCAAACACCTTATGCCACTGACCATTCACACAATATATTACACTATGAACACTGAGCCCGCAACCCCACCCTAATCCTAACCTGGTGTCCACTAAACTGCACTCTGGCCTATTTATGAATTCACGTATTTCAAATATAAACTTTCCAATCTAAATTACGAACCTGTTCAAATACCCATTGCTGAGATTGCATAACAGGACCATTGAAAAGATGTTTGATTGCTTTTAAATCTAGCACAAAGTTTCCTATGGCCACGCCAATACGATGCGTACTCTGCACAAAATAAAAGGAAACACTACTGAGCCAAAAGACAATTTAAATATCAGAAAATGTTCAAGTTTCAAATGTTCATTTTGCATGGAAAATATCTAAAACTTTAGCTAAATACGAGAGATCTTAAACTCACATCATTTTTAGTTGAAAATACACCAAAAGGCAGATTTTGAATTGGAAAATGAGAGTCCGGAGCGACAGATATGAAAGACATTTTGCACTAGCAAAAACTTTCAACACAAATCATAACTTCCACGTGGTGAATTTATAATCTACTATTGGTGGATGAAATTTAGATGACACACACCACCAATGTGCACTCCATAGTACACCCATTGGTACACCCGTGGTACACCCACGTGTACACCAAAGTCACTGCCACAGCTATCCCAAAATTGTATTTTAACATTTAAGGTGCCTGCGTGCAGTCTGACAATGAGTCTGAAAAAGTCTGACGTTGTTTAGACATTGTTTAGACGGCATGCAGGCTACAACAATCGGACTGGCGGTAATCGGTTTGTAATCGGAGACGAATCGGAAATGCGTCACAACACAGCCCACCCTAGCCACTAGAATAATACTGTGCGTATGGAATTGGAAGTCAGTCTGTTTACTTTCCTCACTTGCGAATGCCATTTTTACATCAAGTCTAGTAGCAAAGCTATCTTAGATTGATTATTATTGGAAATGAAGTTTGTTTTCAAGATGTTGCGCCTTTATCTTGCTTCTCTCGCTTCATTATTAATGGTAACAAACGCGTTGTCTTCTCATGGTGAGTTACTATTTGCTACAAAAACATCATTATTATTGCGTGAAAATACGTCACGCTATCTCATAAATGTACTATTTTATGAAATAGAATATTGCCTTGATGCTTTCACTGTTCCTATGTTTTAATCTAGCTGTTTATGATGCGAAATTCTTTTGTATTCTGCTTGACATTCATACAGCACCGCAATAATTATGGCCGATTCATATTTTATATCGGTGTCAAACCTTGCATTCTTCTCGCTAAACGGTAGAAAACTAGCGTGTCGTTGAGATCAAATAACAAGTTGTTGAAAATAGCAGAGAACATTTGATTTACGTAGCTACGAGTTCGTTTAAAAAATCGCAAGAAAACGCGCCGGTAATTCGGTAGTTAGTGATGCATGTGGAAAACTCACGTACGCTTTACGAATTTTCGCAAAAGAAAGCCGATTTTAAATTGTTTAGACGGCAATTCGAAAGCCTCAAGGCAGACGCGAGTTTTTGCTGTTGTGTGCCTGTTACCGATAGCTTTTGTACGCGTGAACTGTATGTGATTTTGATAGAATATATCGCCGAATAGTTCAGCTCATTCAGCCTGTTCACAGTTAAATTTCTTCCGGGCAAGTTTGCCACATGCAACTTCCAGTTGATATTTGTCGCAAAAAGGATAGTATTTCTTTCCAAGGTTATGTAAGATGTCATTCTGTACATGGCATATAAATGTAATAATAAGAAAGAGACAGATTTTACAGCACTAAACGGCACCGACAAAAATCATTTGCCGTATTCCATATTCATGTAAATAATTGAAGGCAAAAACTTAGAACGAGAAAAGTCACAAATTTTTGTTCTTTTTGTAAATAAATGATTCCAGAAAACACTTTAGAAAAATTGAGGTGTAATGATATTTTTCGGAATTTTATGCAACAGATGTAGTCTATTTTTTTCTGCTTTTCCAAACATGGCTTGTCTGTCAGCCAATCTAAAATGCATGTTATAAAAGTGCTCAGAAACGAACCAAAAATATAGTTACATGCAATGGGTCCAAGTAGTTTTCTGATAGTACCTGAAAAATGAATGTATGGTTCATTATTTACGTATTTAATACTATGATTCGACTCTTTCTTTGGACTGTGAATCACAGACAGTGAAAAGACTTAAAAATTAATTCGAATTCTTGTGTCTATCTGATAAAAATAGGAGACTTGTACTCATATCAACACATATATTGCAGTTTTTATCGATGGCAAATGATGGAGATATGCGCTAAATTCACCAATAACTTTACTTGTCAATGATTGATGTTGTAGAAACGTTGACGCAAAAACTGTGATTTTTATTTTGTTAGAAAAGAGATCTGATTATTTTCGCTTGCATTTCTAAAATTTTCAGCGATTGACAGCTAGGGATACAAACTCTAGATGCATTCTGTGTGGTATCAAGTTTTTGAAAAAACAAACAAACTTTTTATATTCAGGAAATTATTCTTTCAGCTTATTACAGCTTCAAGCATGGGGTGGAAGTTGAGATTACAGTTTAAAATAATTCCTGATGATAGAAATAGTCTGATTTGTAGTGATTGCCACAGCATGATATAGCACATTGTAAATTGGTTTAGGCCTTGGTCAAAAGCCGCTCTTTTCATCTGCCAAACCTAGTGCAAATGACCTGAAGTCTTTGTGTGAGCTCACTTGTATTGCATTCCCCACCTGAAAAGAGTGACGTTTGACCTAGGCTTAACACCACTGTTTCTGTGATCAAAGTTTCTGTGATTTAAGTTTCTGTGATCAAAGTTTCTGCTCAGTGAAATATTAAAATCTATTAGCTGTTAGAAAAACAATTTTATGTTCACCTAATGTTGAAGTTGATTCATTTTACATTTGTAGCAAAAATAATGGAGCCGCTGGGAAAAACGCTTACTTGCCACTCAACTTTGACAACTACAAAAGAAATTTGTTCCACGAACTTCTCATGTTTTGCTTACGTTACAAAAACACACCCAAATGAACCCAACTATGGATGTGTAACATCCAAGGTCACTCATCTGTTTATGTGTAATGCTGTGCCAACATCAACTTTCACTGGAAAATGTTGTAATACTGATTATTGTAACAAATATTTGAATCTGACGTTGTCGGCTACAACATTTGCTGACGACAACCCTAGTAAGTCGTCAATGCCACATTATTCTGTTTAGAAATCCTATAAAAATTATATCTTGTTAAACCAGCGGAGGAAACCTAAACTAACCACTATCCTTGCACAATTTTGTTGTAGGTGATGAGAATAAAATAAAGTATATCTACATTGGCTATAGTAGAGCAGTGATCATTGCAATCTGTATATCAGCTCCAGTATGTCTTGTAACTCTTGCTGTGATGTTGTTCATATATCTGCGAGATCGCCGTCTCTCAACCTTACACAAGAACCTAGTTGAGAGTGATGTAGAATTTGGAGAAGCCAAGATGCCTGAGTCAATACAGGACATTATTGCAGCTGATGGAACTTACTCAGGTAAGAAGCAGTTGAGTTTGTGTGACAAAAGGAGAAATTTCTGCTGTTATGTCATATATTTATTCTGCCTTTTAAAAGAAAGTCTCCCAAAAAGCCTTTTCTTGCCCTTCTGGTAGAAGTGAAGCTAGTCAGTCCCATAGTATTTCATCAATGGTTAACAACCTTGTACGAAAGTGAATTAAGATGTCTTTCTTCTTCACTTGTTCACAGGTAGTGGATCAGGGCTACCACTATTGATTCAAAGAACTATAGCAAGGCAGGTCATTTTGCATGACTGTATTGGCAAAGGACGTTATGGTGAGGTGTACCGTGGTAAGTGGCGTGGTGAAGATGTTGCAGTGAAAATATTTTCGACACGAGATGAATGCTCATGGCGTCGAGAAACAGAGATGTATCAGACAGTGATGTTGAGGCATGATCACATCTTAGGTAAGTATCAAAATGTATGATCTGCTCATTTACTTGGTCATCATAATAAACATTACATCATTGGTTCAGGGTTTATTGCTGCTGATAACAAGGATAATGGAACTTGGACTCAACTTTGGCTTGTGACTGACTACCACAGGAATGGATCTCTTTGTGATTATCTTTCAACCATCTATGAACTAAGCGTGAACATGATGCTGAATATGGCAATATCTATCGCATCAGGACTGACTCATCTGCACATGGAGGTCCATGGAACAAAAGGAAAACCTGCCATTGCTCACAGAGATTTGAAGAGCCGCAACATCTTAGTCAAAAACGATGGTAAACTTTTGTTATACCCAATTGCATGCATTTTGAAGACTGCTGAATCTTCAATCTTGAACGTCTTACTCATTTACATTCATTTCAACCACCTTATATTTTCACATTCATCTTGATAGGCACTTGTTGTATTGCTGATCTTGGCTTGGCAGTGTACTATGAGGCCAGCAATGACTCCTTTGTATTGCCATCTGGAAGTCGTGTCGGTACCAAACGTTACATGGCGCCGGAACTGTTGGACAACACTGAACCAAAGACATTTCATGAGTTTAAAAAGATTGATATTTATGCCATGGGTCTAGTGCTTTGGGAGATTGCTAGACGATGTGCCTTTTCAGGTACAAGAACAGATAATTAATAACTTAAGAGTTGACTGAGTTCCACAAGAACTTGCCAGCTCTAAAGGTCTGTCCTTGACTCAAGATTGCAGAAGACTTGAAAACATTACTGAAGTATCTTTGCTTTTCTGCAGGTAACCCAAGTGAAGAATATCAGCTGCCATACTATGAGAAAGTTCAGTCTGACCCAAGCATTGAAGAAATGAAAGAAACAGTTTGCGTTGAGAAATTCCGCCCTTCAATTCCAGCAACATGGAATCAAAATCCGGTAAGCTCATTTTTAAAGCCATATATAGGTAATTGCTAGAGCTTCTCATCTAGCTGCTTGTAGCCTTGTACAAGACAAATCTCTTTTGTTTACTGAGCAGCGTTAATTTGTTTTTATGTTTATTGATTCGTAGATGATGAAAGGTATCGCACGAATTATGTCAGAATGTTGGTATGAAAGCAGCGCAGCTCGTCTTCCTGCTTTGCGAGTGAAGAAGAGTCTCATCAACTTGAAGTGTAACGATCCAGTTGATGTATAAACACTGTATGTTCAAAATGAAGGCTAGGTGAAGAGAGCAGCTCAGGTCACAGCATGACTCAAAAAGAATTAAAATTCTGACAAAGGTTGAGGTGAATTGATCAAAGAAACATTGCTATATAAAGTATGCAATATTTTATATATTCATGTTTCAGTGTTTCAGTGTTTTAGAGACTCAATTGTTTTTGTCTTTGAGCTGTAAATATATATGAATTGGTGCTACTACACACTAGCATTTTTGAAATATGAACTGGCTACGTGGTTTGTATGAGCCATTAATATGTGGCAGAACCAGGCTGAGGAATAAGTGTATAAAGTACAAACATTATTGTATATTGTATCCAGATTGTTTTAGAAATAGTTTTGCTTGGCTTAGAAATGGCAACTTATGTGATCATATTTTGTTCAAAACTTCAGTGCATTAGTAAACAAATGTTAAAAGTAGATTAAATGTGTATTAAAATTATAATAATTGAATAGCAGCTACCTTTTGGTCAATGCTTATCTAACTAAGATGATCATGCTGTTTACAAAGTAGGCTTCACATTGATGGTCAAGGTAGCCTGCGCACTGCGTTAATACTGCATAGCATAATAATATGTGTACAAGCTATATATTGTTTACCTTTTGAACTACAAATTGAAATATCTAATCAAAAACAACTACTAAATATATCATTTCCACACAACAACAAATCACTTACTTTTCAAGGCAGTAACTCTCATCCATTTTTCCTCAACAAAGCCAAGGGATGATAAATCACTATCCCAGTATTGCTTGAGATGCTTTCCTCCACTTTTCTTGAGTAATCACTTAGATGAGTCAGTACTTATATGGTAGGCTTATCTTCCAAATGCATTTTTTTAAATTTCAAAAAACCCACTTGCGCAAAAGCATCATCTGAATGAATGACCACCTCTTGTGAATCCCTGAAATACATATTTTAATTGATATCATAGTGTACAAGTAATAATTTCATGGTAGATTCTCAAGACAAAGTCCAAATAGTACCTACATAACAATTTTCTTTTTGAATAAAGGACAATCAAGTGTGAATGTTTCATATTCACCACCTTCACCACATATGTTGCAGTCAAATTCCTCATTCTACAAACAAATGAAATAAAGGCAAGGTTAATTCTAACCCAACACACCATCGCACATGGCAAGTTCAAAACAATGAGTACTCACAATTTTTAAAAGATAAGGATACATCTCCTGTATAGCTTTTCCAAGGTGTTTATTAGGCTCTAAGCCTGAAAATATGTTGATAACAAAAAGTATGAATTACGACAAAAATTTTCCTGCGATAATTTCATGAGAAGAAAAGATTTTAATACATACCCATTGTGGCTACTTTGATTAGAATAGCATCAATATGATTATCAATCATTTCCTTGAGAAGTTCTTTCTGATTCCTTCTCCAAAGATAAGCAAGAGAAGTCAGACCCAATCTTGAACACACATTCTCAACTCGAATTTTTTGATATTCAGAAAAGATGGCACCTGAAGAAACACCTTCAATCTGTACCTCTGCCTACAAAAACAATTTACATGATTTTACTCCATAAGAAGATTTTGGCAACATTCTATTTCAGAGATAGCTTTTTACAATTTGGTTCAACAATAAACTTGAGAAAAACTGAGGTGAGAGCCACCAAATGGCAGCATCACAGATTCATCCAATAAAACAGGAAAACAATTGCAGCAACTTGACCGACTTAACTGTCTGATATGCAGTCACTTTTTCAAAAATGGTACATGCTTCAAATTTTTTGCTAGCTTTTCATATTATGGCTCATATACCATAACGTCTTTCAACAATTCATACAAGTCTTCAACTTCATCTTCTGTGTTAATGTTGTATTCCTTTCCTTGCTCGACAGGAGTGCCTCGGATTGTACGTTGAAACAAGGGCAAGCCCATTGCTTTAGAATATAGCTCTATGGCATTATGGCCCACAGTTTGGTACATATAGCTATCAAGTTCATCTAAAAATAATCAATGGAAAATCATTAAAGGCATTTGGGGCTACTGCAGTTAGCAGATACCTCGTGCCATTGACTATACAACGCTGAGTCTGCAATCCCACTCTAACCCCAAACTGGTGTCTGCTAGTCTGCAGTCTAGTCATTTTATAATTTATTCGTTTCACACGTGGGGCAAAATTGACAACAGCTTTTTAACTATAAATGGAAAATTTGGTAGCCTGTTACTAAAAATGTTCTCAGAAGCTCAAGTACATTTTAACACTCTACGCTCACAAACCTGTATTCCCGGGTGGTTGCAAGTTTGCAAGAGCGACTATTTCGTGGCCATGTGCAACACACTGCATCATGTTGTAACAACTGTCCTTTCCTCCGCTACAAGACAAACAAAAAATCAGTGGAAACTGCAGAAAGTACAACAACAACAAAGAGAAACTCACCTTATAAGAGCGACAACTTTCATGCTTTATACGTGTTTTAAAGCAAAATTACGAAGACTTGAAATTTTAAAATGGAGTGCTCAAAAAAAATTAAAAGTACCTCCACGAAATCATGTGACAACGTTCCACTCACGTGACCGCAATTTGCGCTCGCCCCAATTTTAACACGCAACAGTTCTAGCGCGTCCCACGCGAGTCACGGAAAAGAATGACTAAATGGCTCATAAATTTCTTCAAAAATATTTCCATAACAATTACAAAAGGTAGCACTCTAGGTCCCACCATTGTTGGACACTACATTCTATTTATTTTTGGAAGAAAGCAGTCGTTCTAGGTGTAAAGGAATCGAAAGTCACGGTTGTTCAACGTTTAAAAATATTGATGTGCATTTTAAAAGAAAGGCGTGTCTAAAACCCAGAAATTCCTCTTCAACAACTGCCTGCTTTCAAACCGAAAACTCTGCCAGTTAATTTTTGACAAACCAGATTAGCAAAAAACAGCTGACTGGCATTATATAACAGTGAATTTATCATATAGCAAACTACCCAAACTCAAATTATTACGTAAAATTGACGTCTCTAGCTCATCACACCAAACACGGGATTATGACGGCAAATACTTGGACCAACTTCGTCATACTGAGATTTTGTGTGACAGACGGAGTAGAATTCAGGCTGAAAAATAATCATAAAATATACATTTAAATAAAACGCGAGAATCAATATTACTTTAGACATTATATTACTGGAATGTAATGCTATAGTTCTCATCTGTCCACAACTAAACAC
Source organism: Phenganax stokvisi (assembly GCA_025400075.2). Taxonomy (NCBI): domain Eukaryota; kingdom Metazoa; phylum Cnidaria; class Anthozoa; order Malacalcyonacea; family Clavulariidae; genus Phenganax; species Phenganax stokvisi. The sequence goes on from JAODVQ020044784.1 coordinate 11,184, forward strand.
AAACATTGGCATTGCTAATGTTCACTTAAACTTACGGTAGACGCAAGCATACTGCCACCAAACCAGACAGCATAACGTTGCATGTGATGAGTGATAACTTGAACATCCACTGGTTTCGGCTGAAAGTTGAGAAGAAAATGACGACTCGTAGAACATTATCTTCGCCTCCAATTGACTTCAAAGAGTAGAAAGTTTAATAATGGCACTCCTCTTCTATCTTACCTTGATACGGCCACCACTTAACTGCTCACTTAATTTAAGACGTTGATCAACAACTCTTTTCACATCACGTTGAAGACGTCGTCCAAAATCTCTGAACATAGTAGAACCGCCAGACAACACGACATTCTGGAAAGAAGATGTAAAAAAAACTTCAACCAGCATCAACGAGTGGTGGTTCGATATCAGCTCGTTTATTTGTAAAGAACAGTGAATGTTCTAGTCGTATGTTGTTGGTAATACTGAGAGACGGTATTCCCAACCGTAGGAAACAACTAGAAATCGCTTTCGCACAAGCTTACGAGAATAAAAGGCTAGATAACTCAATTATTCCTCTGTTGTAGTGCACACATATCATAGGTAGTTTTATAAACTCTCGGTTGTTTTCTCGTTTCACAAACCTTATATAACGGTCTTCTCACATCAATAGGACAGTTCTGAATAACAGTATCCACTATCTCAGAAATTGGTGTTGTGAAATCAGGATTGGAAAACTAAATAAGCACAATGCATGTACCATTAATTGACTGATAGAGCAGGATTCTACGGATTGTAACCCTTACCTCTGGATGGAAAAATATTTCTGGTCCCAAAAATCTTTCATAGCCAACATCAACTGAAAATTTCTAGAGAAGAATTAATAGAAGGTACATATTACAACTATCAAAAAAGGTTTATAGATACAGGACGAGATATTTGATAAATAGGTACGTTTGTGAATGCAGTAGAACTACATACGAACCTGTTTGGTGACTGAGTTCTCTCCTTCATACTTTTTGATCCATTTTTCAGGATCTGTATCATATTTTGCAAATTCTTTTGCAATATCAGGACAAATGTAACCCCAACGTTCCTGTAATACAAGTGAATTAAGGCTTCCTCTACTAATAAAATATTTATCCGAACTTCAGTACTACAAGATACATGGTGTGGGCATGTTCCAGTTGTATGTTGTTGGCAATACTGAGAGATGGTACTCCCAACCGTAGGAAACAACTTGGAATCAATTTAGCACAAACTTACGCGAATGATAGGATAGATTTCCAATTATTCTTCTGCCGTTGTGCAAAATTTATACAAGAATTTAATATCTGTTTTATTTGTATATAACGTACAGTTTAACATCTGAACACTTTGAAAATATGAAATTATACCTTTATAGTTTTTGCAGTATCCAACGATTGCTCTGGGGGAATTCCCACTTCTCGTTCTCTCAAAATTTGTTGCACAAAGTATGTGATATCTCGTCCAGCAATGGGGATATGCTTAATACAACTGCCAATCACATAGCCCTCAGCCTAAGCAACACATACAAGACCAAGATAGTTGTCAGCAACATTAAACATATGTCAATATATATTTAAAAGATGTTCATACCACAGGAATAACGTGGGTGACACCATCTCCAGAATCAACAACGGTACCAGTAAGAGTTCTCTCACCAACTTGACGTGATGTCCAGGATGCAGCAAGAGCAAGCACAGCCTAGATGAAATAGAAAAATATCCATTAATAAATGAAAAACATGCACCTTCTAAATGACAAAGATTGTAGAAAATAATTTGTTTATTAATCAAACCTGCACTGCTATGTACAAGCCTGGGACATTAAAAGACTCAAACATGATTTCTAGAAAAAATATTTTAAAAAATGGTGTTAATAATATTGCCAATAAAATTTGTTGAAATAAACAAAGTACCTGCTGTATATTCACGATTTTCGGGCGTATTTAATGGTGGTTCAGTCTATAAAATAAACAATTCATTCATTTACCAATTCATCAAGAACAGACCTGCAAACCACAAGATAAAAATACCAGCAAGAAATAATGGTCTTCCGGTTCTGCCCGAAGATATTTAAAAATGCATTGTTCCCAGAATCTCTCCTAAAACAAATAGTTTACAATTTGTGAAGTTTCGTCAGATTGGGACCCACTAGAAATATTTAATGTACCATTAAATCCCAATCTTCAACAATTCCATGACGAATTGGCCACTGATGAAAATAAAAATTACATTAAAAAAGGCTTTTCATAAAAATATACGGTGTCATAAACTTCCTGAGATGAAATACAAACCTTTGTACCATAGCTTGGTTTATCAATCGCTTCATCGCCAATGAAAAAATCTACCAAAAAACAGAAGTATGCCTGCATTGCAAAAGTGATACTTCAACACACCAAAAAGAAACTAGGAACATTGCAGTAATATTTGACTTGTGAAATGACATAGTGAAGACATTACATACCCAAGTCTTCCACACCCTTGGTTGTCCTTCTTTGACTTTTATCACCAACTTTAGCACTTTCCTTAATGGCTATGGCTAAAAATGCAAACAGAAATGAGATTGTCATGAAGATAAAAGAAATTTGAATTAGTTAGGTTTATCACATTCACCTGAAGGCATGATAAACTGTGGCTCCGTATTACCAGCGTAGCCCATCTTTGTATAACTAAAAATGAACTTTTTATTATTTGGCACCAGAATACAGAATTGTGCTCAATCATTAGCTAGGACAATGCTCCCCTCCATAACACTCTGTTATTTCGCACTGCCAGAAAATTTTACAAGTGCAGGCAATATTTGTATGGGAATGTGATATATTCACTTAAGTATATTTCATTCTCCACAGTTATTGATGTAACAGTCAATGTCTTAATGCAATTTATTTATTATTTAAAACATATGTAGTTTCCAGTGTTGCTCCTTTTGTTGTCTAGATGAATCGGCTACTTTACATACAGGAGTGTAAATATGCATGAAAAACTCAGCAACTAAATATAAATAGCTATGAATTTATTACACAACACATTAGAAAGCCACATTTTGTCAAAAGTTTCAGCAAAAAGTGAAGTTTTCTAAGCAAAATAATGTTGGGAGTTTTCCCCGGAACAAGATGTACAACTTACCCGGTGCCATTGTCGATAACACAAGCCGGCAGTCTGCCTTGAATAGACATAGCGTCAACAACACTTCTTTTGGCTTACAAACCCGTGATTTATTTTAAAAACGGAGAAATTTCTTGAGAATGTATCGAGGTAAGCTTGAAGAAGTAAGAAGCGGAAGAAAGTAAGATGGCGAGCAGGAGGGAGGATCCGACACCGATGCATGCTGGGCTGACAAATATGGCCGCCAAGTAAGACTCATTTCCTTTTCAAATTTTCAAGTAAATATGCTTGCTTTTGGATAATTCGTTTCTTACAGGGCATTTCTTCGTAGGAAGTGCACCATCGAGCAAAAATTACTCGTCAGTTGGCCCTTCTCTTTTCCATGCATACACAAACTTAGAGAATTGTGTTTGTTTCTATAGGGCTCCAACAATCAAAGATAAGTGTTCGGGAAAGCAAAACAACACAAAGATTTGCCTAAAAATGCTAGATTAACAGTTTTAATGCCAAAACTTTTAGGATTTTGTCAAATTTTTCAAAGCGAAAATTTTCAATACTTCGTTTAAGCAAAATATAGCAAGCCTAGAACAATGACGCAATTAGCATAGATATGAGTAAACGGTTTTAAACTATCGCAGTTTCAGTCTGAGCCAAAAAATACTTGTAATCCTGTCAAACTAATAACTTAACTGTATTTATTTCCATATTTGAAAAAGAACAAAAAAAATCGCAGGGATCAGGCGAGATTAAGTTACTTAGTTGCCATGACTATACGGCGATTATATAAACATGACTGTTGCATGACCCGTGGTTTTCTAAGTTGCACGAAGGTGCCAACGCGTACAGCATACGAACATAGACATGAGAAGAATATTCTACGAACGAGAACAAAGAGACGACGAGTTTTTATGGTTCCAAGACAATAAAACGGGATGTGAAAAACAGACATTATATTTTGAAAAGATGCGACATCTTGATTCTCAACTCCTCATGAAAGAACAAAAACACTTGGTGGATGCAATGAAAAGACTAAACCAACTCAGGTATCCACGACGAAAACCTGTCGTCTTGAATAAAACAAAGGAACCTGGAAAGAAATATGAGGAAATGACAAAAAATGTGAGAAGAAATGAGAAGAAAGTTAAAGATAACGAAGCAATGCCATTGAAAGCAATGGCAATTTGTATTGGAAACAAAGATGGTACTTCCATACATTCGTGGGTTAAGTAGAGAACGGTCAAAACATCCTGTTAAAGCCAGACTAAATGAAAGTTTGAATTACATACTAAACAATACCCATAACAATACGAAATTTTCAAAGAAAACGCCTGCTGTTGATGTACTTTTCCTAAGTCTTCCTTGTATTCCAAACGTAGGACACAAGACAAATATTGAGATTGAAAACAAACTTAGGATATTGGAACTCGCGAATGCAGAATTCGAGAAAAGCCGCTCTTTTCGCCCTAACATTTCAAGCGCGAGAAAGCAAAAATACGAAAATCAACGTACAAGTGAAACCTTGCTGGGTATTTACCTCGCAAAGTGATACTATTACACCTGTTTTCACGGCTATTCTTAATGATACAAGGTCTAAAAACGAACACGGTACATGTGAAAACAAGCAGCAAGATACTCCGGTAGAAATTGAAACAGGATGCCCTGTAGAAAGTGATAATACAGTTGACACTAGACAACCACCTCCACTAACGAGAGAAAACTCACAGAGATTTTATACGCCAGAAGCAAAGAATAATCCACTGAGAGTCACTGTGAAAACATCAAATATAGAATCCACGAATCACGATTAGAACTCACTAATTATAAGATCATGGAACTCTACACAGCAGTTTACTTGATGAAAAGTGCTCCTTGGAAAAGGCTCGATTTTTTTGAGAAATACAACTTATACAAAATATCTTCATACAGTTGCGCTTACCTATAACTATTGCAGTTTTGATTTTCATTTTTTTATGTTTACTGGAAAGCCAGCACATTATCCAAGAATATATAAAATATAAAATCCAGTACAGTTTTTCAAGATGGCTGTGTGCATTATTATCGCGAGGAAACCAGAAGAGAGGAGAAATTCTAAGTTTCTGTGCCAGAATATAAATACCTTAACCAAACGAAAAATGGAACTCTTGACCAGGAAATCCTCCTCCTATAAGTGACATGTACGTGGTTATATTCAGAGTTCATATTTGCTGTTCTAAATATCTGGTTTCCGAGGTAAACTGTATATATAATAAAGTATCAAGAACCTTGTCGTCTTCCAGCATGATGAAAACCACCACCTCCACCAAAGAAGGCTTGGAATATTGTATTTGGATCAAAATCTTAAAAGAATTAACATCATAGATTCAAGATTTCAGGAGCAGTAATCCTATTACTATTTTGTTCTTTTACCTGCGGTTGAAAATCCATTTCCATCAATGTCCTCTCCTCTATCATATCTTGCTTTTTTCTGTGCATCTGACAGAACACTATAAGCTTCATTCACCTACAAGGAAATTCTGTAAGATCATTGCTTCTATGCTAGAGTTTCTTTGTATTGATTTTGTCATTGTTTGTTGTCTTGCAAGTTTCTTTGAGTCACTATTTCGAAGTCATTACCTCTTTAAATAGCATCTCCTCCTCTTTCTTCACTTGGTCACTAGCACCAGAATGGCGATCTTAAAAGAGAGCCACATTGTTAAGCTACTAAATATCTCTAGATGCATATCCAAAGCTAAATGCATGAAAATCCCAGAAAGTTTTTTAACCTGGGTGATGTTTCAGTGCTTCGCGTCTATAAGCTTTCTTGATATCTGAGTCAGAACAATTCTTGGACAATGAAAGTATTTTATAATAATCTTTCCTTTTACTTTTCTTTAACTCCAATTTTGCATCTTGAAGCAAACTTTTGTATTCTAGTAAACAAAAAAACATCTTGGAGTGAAAGGTTCTATATATGTAGACTCTGTTTAACTGTTTTAGCAAAAACTTTAGGCCTGCAATCTAACACAGGAATTTTTAAAAGTGTTTTGTTCTGTAGGTACCTCTAGAACCATTCATCTTGCAAATCTTTTCATAATCTCGTACAGCTTCTTCGTATTTTTCAGTCTCCATGTAACTACATCGTTAAAAAACATTTCAATCTGAGAGCTATGTTTGGTACCATAGTGAAATTGATGTAGAAAAAATAAGATTTCTTAGAGATAATATGCTTTTCATGTACCATTTTGCTCGTTTTAAATATGCTTTTAAATAGCTGCCATCTAATTTAATAGCTTCACTACAATCCTCTATCGCTTCTGTCATTTTATTCAGCTATAAGAAACAAAAAAATATTCAAGCAAAACACACCTGAAACTCACCCAAAATTTTACCCTTGACCCAATTTGGCTAAAACTTACCCTTGATGCAACTATGCCTCTATTGTAATATAACTTTGCACAAGTAGAAACATTATTTGGATCAATTGCCAATGCTTTAGAGTAAAGGTCATATGCATCTTGAAACTTATGATTCTTATAGGCTTCATTGCCTTCATCCTTGGTCAACTTCAGTAATTTTGCTTTCTGTTTCAAACAAAAATATTGAAAAGTAAAGGAAAAATGTCTCCTTGGAAAATTGAGAAACAGTGCGATTCAAAGTGAAGTTTGTTACTTTATCTTACTTTGCGAATGGCTTTTGCTTTCTTGTGATCAGGGTCAATTCGCAAAGCACTAGTAAAACATTGAAATGCTTGGTCCTCGTAATCCTGCAAAAACAATACATCAACTATTTAGACTACTATAGTGTTAGCTAGCATTTCTTATTTTGTGTCCCCCGCACCTGGTAATATAAACACAATCCTCGGACATACAATGCATCTGCATTTCTGTTATTTTCTCTCAGAATTGAGCTAAGAAACAAGCATATTTCTTAAAACAACAAAATTAAACACACATTAATTATCTTCCCATCAAAGTCTTATTAGCTTCCTTTCCAGCATTCTTATCATCAACCCCCTAAAGTTGAGGTACTCTCTAGAATATCTCTCTTAAGTCTTACTTGGCCTCTACTTCAGCTTCAGAATATTTCTTCATCAAAGCAAAAGCCTCAGCTCTCAATACTTTGTATAAATTACAATCAGGAGATAATTCCAGAAGCCGTCTTGTACAAAATACCACCTAGGATTTATTCAATACAATAAACTTAATATTCTATTGAATTTTGATGCATCCAGGTAATCCTACTTTAATATTCTACTTTGTTTAATGCCAGATAAATAACCCAACGATGCTCTGTCTACCACTTGCCAATTTTACTTGCCAAGGTGATAGTCTTACCGTAAGTACTCAAAGCAAAAGTATCACAAACCTTGCGATAGTCTTCCTTGTCATGAGCCTCAAAAGCAGAGGCTTCAAACTGTTGAATTTGATGAACTCTTGAATACTAAAACACAACACAAATTAGTACAATAGGAAGCATGACAGTCCTTAAATTACTGATTGTACTATATTTTGAAATGCAGATATGTATCATACCTCACTAGCTAAAGTCTTATTATGTGGATCAATTTCTTTGGCTTTTGCTAAAGCTCTCTCAGCTGATTCAGTTGAACCTTGAGCCAAATTGCATCTTGCAATCCTGAAATATGCCTTAAAAAAAACCAGGTATGTAAACAAGCAGGATGTTCAAATTTTATACAGCAAAGTAATCTTTGAGCATGTAACTCCATTGTGATTGCATGAGTTCATTAAAGGGACATTAACGTAGAGCAGGTTACTTTTTCAGCCAGGCAAGGACTATCAAAAGGGAATAGCATAGCTTTTCAGATGGAATAGAGCTTGGGATACTTAATTATGTGATTTGCACCTTTATGTAATTTTCATCTAGGCTAATTGCAATTTTAGCATCATCAAGTGCCTTGGAGTAATCTTTTGCCATAAGGAATGCCGCTGATCGATTGCCATAGTATGATGCACATGTCTTATTCAACTCTACAGGAATGAGGAATGATACGTTATGTCATCAGTATACTATAAGTTTCAAAGGGAAGATTCAAATTGTTATATTCAAATACAACAGGCTGTTTCAAAATAAAAATTTTTAAAAAAACCAAAGATGTTATTAGCTGATTAATTATAGTTCATATTATGCACCTATCAATGTTAAGTGGCCGGGGGGCCAGGGCGGGCAATGAGGGGCTATTTGATGACAGCGGTCGTATTTGAGGT
>JAODVQ020044892.1:0-19491 GCA_025400075.2 Phenganax stokvisi
GGTCCGGGCTAACGGACCGAAAGCTTTCCAATAATAAATATACATGGTGTATACCTCAAATGCTTACTGATATTGTTGTTGTCGCCATGCAAAACTACAAGAATCTTAATTTACCAGTATATTACGATGCTTTATTGTTCTGAGGAGTAGCGCATTTGTGAAGCATAGTGGATTGTATAATTTAGTACATCTCAAACACATTGCTTTGAGTGTTAAAAATTTAAACTTTTGTCGGTAAATGGAATGCGAAATATGTTATGCATTGCCATCGCTAGGAGGTAATGTTTTTTTTCCAGTTTCGACTGGAAATTGACGAAATAAATGGACTAAAAAATTAAGTGAAACTGGTAATTGAAAGCTGGAACATGAAAAGAAGCGTTCTGATTAACTTTTACTTTAAAGTCGGACTCTTTGCGAGGCTAGTGGTTGTAATAATCATTTGTCGAATACACTTCTCTTGTTCGTCTCACACAAAAACACTATAAAAAACTGTGGATGAAAAGGAGCTTTAGAGCATTAATTTGCATGGATTCGGAGAGAGATGGAAACTCGTCTCAAGAAAACAAGCTTTGTTTGGAAGAAATCAGAAATGAGATTTTAAACCTGAACTGATCAATGAATCTTATAATTGGAAAGGCGAATAACAGCAATTTTTGCCCATATAAAGGACACGTCCATAGGGAAGTACATGAGGAGTTGTGAAATAAGTACCATTGGCCAAGGAAAAACAAACTGTGAAAAACAGAAATCCGAGTTTTAAGAAAAAAGAGTTTAGATCCGATTGACGGACCCTCCCCCTGCATCACGGAGGTGATATATCATACAGTGTACGCGTTCTGGCGTTGCTTCACTAAATACTAAGAGGTCGCCGTATTGGGACTTGGGCGGGGCATAATTTAACCTTCTAAGAGTTTGACTATAAGAGTATACTAAAATGTCTTAAATTGATGTAATCATTGACTACCTGTTTTCTAAAACCACGTAAGACCCACACGTATTGATGAATTACGGAAAACATTGTGGGGATTGTTTTCAACATTTCATACTGAGGAAGTGAGCTTCGAATTTGATTAATGTTTTTTATTGACTTTGCAAAGTTGGATTAAATAAACCTCAAGGGTTTTGTCACAGTTGTTGTTTGACATTTCCATATCCTTACAGCAGTAACACTTAAATGTTTTCTGTTGTGCAAATGGCAAATGGCAATTGTACTCAAATGGTAATTGTTCCAGTTGGTTAGCTTCTACAGCAACCTTTTTACCTACGTGTTTATAAACTTAGAACTATTTTTTTACTTACTTATCTCGTCTGGACTCTGGATTAACAGATTACTAATTCAACTGACTTTGAACAACCGACTCGAACTCCGGGCTCTTTCAGGTCTCGATTGCCCAATTCTGGCAGCTTTCTAGCATCCTTTTGCGAAATTCCAAGTTTTTAGAATTTGGCTTTGACGATGGGATAGAGTGTCATCGTAGAGTACAGAAAAAGTACAGTAAAACCAAACAATGCTAAAGCCACATTTATCTGATTCTAATGGTCAAAATGGAATACGTATAGTCATCGGACGGAGAAAAAATTACCACCGAAATAGGGTGTGTAAACGGAAAGAATGTTTTAAAATTCGGTGATCATGATCAAACTTCGACAGAGACCTAAACGCTTTTATCATAATATTTCTTCATTTCAAAATACAGAAAACAAAAGCTAATCCAAAACTAAATGCTGAAAGTTCTGGAAAGCACCGCACTAATTTCCTCCTTAACACTGCAAGACAAATACCATTTTTGGCGATGTGTAACTATGCTCTATATATGTGGTTTAGCCCAAAATTTTATACGTTAGGTGCTGCCTAATTTGCATGTAGTATCTTCCTAGGACACGCATATTAGAAACATGTGGTACATGTATCTTACAGTGAAATCAACAAAATTACCCTTAAATCTTCATCTATTATTGGAAGCGTTACATATCGATTTTGCCACGAGAGACGCCTCTTCGATATTTCTCTGGAGAACCTCACCACCTTCGGCTTCCTTTAGAAATGTCACGTAAACTATCTATTTGTTTCACGTTTTACTACCGCAAAACCAAGCCCGTCGGAATGAAATCCGTATTGGGGGGCCTCTCCTTGTATATTTCTCTACCTTGGTATATTTCTGGACAAAACGGCTGTTTATTATAGACAGAAAGTATTTCAGAATACGCTTCCCTTACTTAATTGTTTTTGTTAAGTTGTTTGTTAAATTTTCTCTTCCTATTTGAAGTTATTTCTAAGCAGGAGATTTATTGGAGGGGGGCTTTGCCCCCCTCAGCCCCCCGCTTTCAACGGGCAGGCCAAAACTAACCCAAAATGGTTTTAAAGCGTCCGTGTGACCTAAATAGCTAATTAGTAATCGCAGTGTCAATTTGTAACTTAATGTTTGGTCTAGAAAATAGAGACTTTTAGCTTCACGTTTATGGTTTACGGCAAACCGCTAACCTCAAATGGCACACTTCAAAAGGAATTTGACGGTAGGTTTTATAATCTTCAGTCTTTTAAGTATGAAATTCATGGTTTAATTTGATGCACCAAGTTTTTATCTTCCGAAAGCTGCAACACTTGTCTCGCAAATACGACTTGAAGTTTGCCGTGTGCGGTTACCGGTCTGTTGGCCTACAAAAATGGTTGAAACTTTTCAATCTTTTTAAATGCATTATTGATTTTTCTACAATGTGTCACAAATAAACGTTAAAGCCAACCCTCATCCCCTCTCCTCCACCGTCAGCCATATGAAGTTTCTTCAAATATATCAATATGTGACGCTTCCTTAATGCTGTAATAGCATTCTATTGTGGTTTGATTATGTATCCAAGGTATGCTTCTCAAAAGGTAACCAGACAACTGTGCCAGTCGTAAGAAGGTTTTCTGAGTCCATTTGTTCAATATGAAGAACTTGTTTTCTTACATATTCAACAAAATTTGCTAAGTTTGAAGCATCAGTATTATTTTTATTATGAAAAATGTTTCTCCAAATTGATGCAGCCAGAACACGATCATGTGAGAGTAGTCCTTCATCATAGGCCAGGATAAGACCATAAAACTCCTGCATGAGTTCTTTAAGACTTTGCTTTCTAACACTTGGATCAATCACCTAAAAAAGTACAAGAATAAATGCAGTTCAGATGTAGGTGAGGAAACATAATTATGTCTTCCTACAAACGATGTTTCTTGTCATAAAGCTTAGTCTTAGCACAGTGTCTCATCATTCTACCCTGCTAGATTTTGTGTCTGCAACCAATTAACCAGACAAAGATCTATTGTCATGGAAACCTACATTATACCCAAAGCAATATCATACAAATGAAAAGGAGCAGGGACATCAATATCACTCAAATTTCTTCATCAAGTTATGAAGATATTGGTCATGTTGAAGAAAATCTTGCACAAGCGATATCCATACTCATTTTCTACTTCTGCATAGCCCATACCCCCATAACTTTCATCCTTTCTTCCACATCTTCCCAAAAAATTTGCACCATTCTCCTGTACATATAGCGGCCATCTTTGCCCTCAGGTTTAAGTCGAACTAGACACATCCACACATGAAGTTGGTTTATAAGAAACCATGATTGAAATGTATCTGGCATTCCTGCTGCGTCGTAAAATATTTCATAATCCACACCTTCCACACAACTTTCATACATTGCTTTTGCACTTCTTGTTAGTACTGCTTTTCTAGAGTAGAAACCACCAATCCAGCCCAAAAACTTTACTGCTTTGGTACCCAAAGTCTCTTCGTCGTTTTGGAAAGATGTATTTGAAGGCATATTAGAGAAACTGCGACTTACGATGAACATACCATGCCTAGGAAAGCCGGTGGAACACCTTGACTGGCAAATGCTTCTCACACTGGAAATTTGGTAGCGGATGATCTGGTGCGAAAATCTTTGGATCAAACTCATATTTATTTCCACTTGTAGTATGTTTTCAAAATAATTACATCTAAAATTACATGTGAAGAGTTTTCGCTGCTAATAAACAGCTTTTTCAACACTTCATTTAAATATAAAACAGACGCCACAGTCTTCCAGAATTTCTGACACAGATATAACTTTGGATGATTGCATAACACTTTCGGAAGGCACCACAGTAGGATCGTGGATCCACTCCACTGCGTGGAACCATGCGTGGAACGGATCGTTTAATTTTGGCTCACAGGTTTGGCTGCCTGGCGGGAGGCGGGAAACTCAAACAACATGGCTGCCTGTCTTTGTAAAACATGGGAGAGGAAGTAACATTATTCTTCACTGAAAAATCTCCCAGTAACAATGGAAGAGTTTTACAGAAATTTTTTAACAATAGATTTAAACTTCCCGATCGGTTTTGGAACGATTTATTTGAAAGTAATTGTCCTGAAGGTAATTTAATAAGTTTAACTCTAATTTTAATATACCCTATGTATTGTATACTATACTGGTCTCATCCATATTCATTTTGACTTACTGATAGTCTGACCCTTTAATTCCGACGACTTGATTTTTATGTAGCGGCACAAAAAATGAAATTGACATTTTGACAGTTCCCTTCGACTCATTCACCATCCCACATGCCATGGTTAAAAGATTGGCATTAGTTGCTGGCATAAAAACGAACTCTCAAAACGCTAGTTTGATGGTTTGTCGCTATGTTTACAAGTATTTGTTATCTCATTGATCATATATTTAATTATTGCAAATTATTTATTTATTTGCTCACAAACAAATCCATAGATGAGCCACTGCATTGCATTTCAACTTTTTGTTTTTCCCAAATCCTGAAGAAAATTCAATATTTTATGACTTAATATTTCAGCGTTATTATGTTTCTGCAGGTTTAGGTGAAATAAATGAAAAGTTGAAAAATGATGAAGAGTTATCTGCTGGTGATTTTAAATCTGTTGATGAATCTTCAATGCGAAAAGCAGAACAATGCAAGAATGCGGCAGCTGATTTCAAAACGCCTATTTTAGTTAAAAGCTTACCAAATTCGTATGTCATTCAATCTCCTTCCTTGTTCTCCCCAGGTGCACAAAATGAATGCCAGCAGAAAGGTAATGCGTTTTATTTATTAGATTTATTGATATGCTGTAGATCTGACCCTGATCTAAATACACTAAAGTCATGTTGATTGGCTGTCAACAACCAATTACCGCTACCATATTCTGGTATTCTGGTAGTTGTGAATCATTTGGCTATACTTTATCATTATAAACTTATACTATATTACACCAATTAAAAAGCTTGTTCATATACTATCTCAGTTGTGGCGCAGCCTGTACTTTTAGTTGTTGAATAAGTGCTGGAAGTATTTCAGGCTCCATATATTTTGCAGGACCTACAAGTTCAACACCATTACCTTCGAAGTTAGTCGATAATTCCGCATGGGCTAGTACTCCCAAGACAACCAGGAATATTGAGCAAATTGATTTTAAAACATCTGAGGACAAATTTCTGAATTATTCATCTTATAACACAAAAACAAAAAGATCAAAGGTTTGAAAATTTGTTCTCTGCAGTACGTTGCATTTCCTATAATTAACACTTTTTCGCTGACTTAGAAATGAACGTTGAATTGTGTCAGCTATATTGCACTAAGTTTATTAATTAGGCCTGTTGATGGAATAATGTTAGGCCAATGTGGGATGAAAAATTTGAATGGAATCAACTTTTATCCAACATCATTGCAATAGTGTTCAACATCGTGGAAGATTAAAAAATGTCCAACAGGGCATTTAAATGGATCAAATGTGTTGAATGCGAAATGTTGGTCCACATGTTGCATCCATTTAAAAGGCCTTCATTGTACAGACATACAGTTGCTAGACATAATAATAAATATAGTGCACTACACTAAGAGAGAGTTGAACAGAGTACAAATTTAATGAAGCATTTGCATATTAGACTAAGTTTCATATATTTTTGTACTTTTTGAGTCAATTGTATGACTGAAGTAGATTGTTTTATATTTAGTTGTCCATTTCTCTTGTTATGGATCCTCCTGAACAGATGAATTTGTCATGGAGTAGTTCGCTGGCCACGCCACCTGGTTGTCTAAAAGAATGTTCAATTAACACTACAAGTGTCATAGAGCAAGGTATTTGTACCATCTGTCTGATGTTACAACCACTGCCTATTTCCTGTACACTACTCTACTCTCTGTTTGTGGGATACAATGTACAGTTTATGTTGCTAATTTCAACTGTTTGAACATTCCAGTCTCCGACAAGATACAGTCTACACTGCATTATTGTATTGTACTGGTTGTTACATAGAGTACTTGAATAAAAATGTGTAAATTTTGTGATTAAACAGTTTCTGTTGTGTTCAGGTGCAAGTCCTGTTGAGATTACTGATATTCCAGTGGAAGAACCTGACACCATAGAATTTCAAAAGCAATCTAAACCAAAACCCAAGGTATAGCCTCTTGTAGTTTGCAGTATACTGCTATTATCAGACTTCATACTCTTTAATTTGCTAGAATTTGTAATATTCAAAATCCTGAATGTGAGAGTAAAACATTGGACGCTATGAAAAGTCCCTTGTTGGGTACATTATAAACTGACTCGATGGAACATGTTTATTTTAAGGGCGTGGCCAGAATTTTGTTTGAGAAAGAATTCAAAGGCCTGAAAACAGATGTTAATGCAAGCAACGATGATTTTGTGGAATCAACCAAGGCTAGCGAAACAGACATGGACCCCTCGTCTGTATGTAGATGTTCTGGTAATTTGTCACGACCTGAGAATAGAGTACCTGAAAACAATACATCTTTGAGCGATGCATTCACGTGTTCAGAAAACAATGTTGAGACCATTTGTGATGCAGAGTTTGGAGAAAATCCCGAGAGCACAAATTTTTGTGATTGTCAAAGTTCATCAGAGCCCACTGATCAGTGTCAAGATAGTTTGTCCAGATCTTTATCGGAGTGTAATGACCTTGCAACCCCTGCAAAGGTCCACACAGTTGCTCCCAATGGAACTGATAGTTTTGATATGTCGCTGTTGTCACCACTTCAAATGAAGGCTATCAGTGAACTGTCAGCTTTTGCAGATATGCCCAAGTCATCAACAGGTACGTGTTGAATGCACATGTTAAATAATTCACCTTCAGAAAAAACATAACCATATTTTTATACAATTCCAACTCAAATGCATCTAGTAGCAGACAACAATCATGAACAATGTGACAATCAGCCATGCTGTATGAGCATTTGAATGGCGAGTGACGGCTAAACTGATTGCTGTGTAATTCGAGTACGTGTTCATTTTTCCAGGAGTAACGACTGTCTCCAATTGGATCAAAAGTTCTCTGGAAGGGACACTGACACCTCAAAGTGGCGCTAAATTCGACGAAGTGAATGAAAGTGTGAACAATAATATAAAAGATTTTAAAAATCTAATTGACATGGATGCTCTAAGCGAGTGTCCTTTTGACTTTAGTTCGTCACTTACCGTACCAAGCACACCGCGTGATGATCATACTTCGAAGAAGGTGGAAACAGCATCACAACTGCTGCAAGATTTCAAGTTAAGCCAATTACCGGATATTACTTTTAATGCTCAAAACTTGTCGCAGTGGAAGTTAAATTCAATGTTTGCTTTGGCTGAAAAAGATCCTCATCAACAGGCTAAAACTAATAGAACCAGTTGCTCCTTCACGTACACACAAAATGACAAAATCACCAATGGTTATAATGTGAGAGATATTCAAAACGAAACACCGGTTGATCAGTTTGTAGGATTTTCTACTGCTTCGGGAAAGAAGTTGACAGTTTCTGAAGTGTCTTTGGAAAAAGCCAAGAAACGTCTGATGGATTTAGACGAGAAAAACACCCAGGAAGGTGGAAGACCGATTAGTTCTGAAAAGGAAAACCCGGTTGATCAGTTTGGGGGATTTTCCACTGCTTCGGGAAAGAAGTTGACAGTTTCTGAAGTGTCTTTGGAAAAAGCTAAGAAACTTCTGGTGGATTTAGACAAGAAAAACACCCAGAAAGTAGGAAGAACGATTAGTTTAGAAAATGGTCCTGTAACTTCTAATGAACTAGAGCATATTAAAATTAGTAAAGAATGTAAGATAAGTGAAGAAGAAAGCTTGAGTGATGAAGCAAATATCGGTTTCCCAAAAGTTGGGGGAACACACTGTCCATTGAAACAGCAACTGATTGCAAGTGAGAGAGACGAACAAATAACATGCAGAGGTATTAAAACGACAGGAGTGTCGTGTAACACTGCGATTTGTACATATTTGGGCATGCGTGATGAAGTGTGCAGTACCAAGCTGTTGAACAACGCCAACGAAATTGTTAATGGAGTTATACAAGACAAAAATGAGAAAATTGAAGATGCTGATAGAAATGTCAAAGTGGCGACAAATATTGACGTTTCTACATCTCCTAAAACGAAGTTTGAATCATCTAGGATTGGATCAAGTAATCAGAGAGACAATGAAAAGAAGATAACTCAATCAAAATTTCTTGACCAGAAGCCGGATACAAAAAACAACTTTAAGTGTTTCTTTTACGATGACGGTGTCATATCAAGTGATGCAGTCTCGAATAATAGTCAGAATACAGGTGTCGATGGAAAAAAAGAAAAATCTCGCCCGAACAAACGTGAGGAAGCGAGTATTCAACATTGTACCACATTTGTAAAACACGGTGGGATTCTGGACAATGTCGATCATAGTTCTAACGCGCACTGCTCGAACAATAATTTATGTGAGACGAAGACCTCCTTGAAACCTGACAAGGAAAACGGAACTTCTGTTTCTTCTGAAAGAAATAGGACTATACCTGGTGCTTCAATTACTACTGAACGGACGCGCCAAGAATTTGACGAAATGCAGCTTTTGAAGATTTCAGACAAGAGCACAAAATGTCAGTTGGATTCCAAACCTCGCAATCATGTTGATGCGTATAAAAAGTCACCAGAGGAAAGTGAAGTTGATAGAAACCTTGAACACGACGTTGTAGTGAGAGAAATTGGCCAATCGATTGATGGATCACATGTTGATGACTCCTTCAAGTTGGATGCGGTGTCCTTGGATCAATTGAAAGATATCCGAACCATGGAACTAGGAAAGAAAACTAACATTTCTTGTTTAGAAGAGAATTGCAGTGTTACTTCTGAAACACGAGAGATAGATGAGTTATTGACTGACATCATCTTATCCCAAACGACTGGCAAAGATGATGGTTTTTGTGAGAAAAGCCAACGAATATTGGATGTTTTACCTTTGCATAATGTTAGTGAATGCGTCTCTGGAGGGGAAAGCTGGAAATTTCATAATACTACAGCTGAAGCCATCAATGAAGAAGGTCAGTCGGCGAGAAAAGTGATAAATGAAAAACGCGACGTACGAGCTCCAACATTTAGTTCTACTTCTGTTTCAGAAAAGGATATTGTAAGTCCTGAAGAATCAATGAAAAAGGCCCTGGAATACCTCAATGAAGTAGGTGGGAACGTAAATCAGCCTCAAAGACAGGATTCAAAGGGAAAACAAAATAATCCATTGCCAACTTTTGGGCTTCCTTCAGCTTCAGGAAAAGTCTTTGAGATTCATGAAGAATCCCTGAACCAAGCTCGAATGAGTCTTAACGAAGAAGCGGACTGTAGAAACCAAACTCTTAAACAACGAGACGAAAATGTAAAACAAATTATTCCTGCTACGAAGGTTGGGTTTACCACTGCTTCAAGAAAAGATGCTGCAGAATCATTGAAGGAAAATCAAATATGTCTCACTGAAGTAGGAAATCAGTCCCAAAGACAGGACACAAATGTAAAACAAAGCTGCGTGGTTCCAAAGTTTGGTTTTACTACTGCTTCAGGGAAAGATATTGCAATTTCCGAAGAATCATTGAAGAAAGCTCAAAAATTTTTAAATGAAGAAGTGGCCAGAGAAGGGCATCAACCTCACGGACGAGAAGTAAATGTAGGACAGAACACTAAAGTTCCAAAATTTGCATTTACTACTGCTTCGGGGAAACACATTGCAATTTCCGAAGAATCAATGCAGAAAGCTGAGAAATATCTTAACGATATTAAAAGAGAAGAACATCGACCCAAAATATTCGAAGACAGAGGAAAGCAGAACACCATAGCTCCAAAATTTGGATTTATTACTGCTTCAGGAAAAGACATCGGCATTTCGGAAGAATCACTAAAGGAGGCTCAAAAACGTCTTAGTGAAGAAAAAGACGGAGAAGAACATCGGCCCGAAAAAACTGAAGCAAAAGAAAAACAGAACTCTATAGTTCCAAGATTTGCATTTAGTTGTACTTCAGGAATAGACCCCACAACTTCTGAAGAATCGTGGAATACTGGTCTACATAAACTAGACAGCAAAGAACATCAACCTGACGCACAAGCGGTGAATGAAACACAGAACACAATAGCTCCGAAGTTTGGGTGCACCACTCTTTCAGAAGGAGAACTTGCCTTTTCCAAGGAATCGTATAAGAAAGTTGAAAAACATCTTCATAAAGAAGTTGAAAGATATCGGTCGTACAAGACGGAACCACAAGGAAATCAGAAGAATATAGTTCGAAAGTTGGGGTTTACCACTGCTTCAGGAAAAAACGTTGCGATATCCGAAGAATCGTTGAGGAAAGCTCAAAAATATCTTGATAGTGTCGACGAAGAAGAGCATCAAACTGAAAACGCGGAAGCACATAGAAAGCAGAACACTGTACTTCCAAAGTTCGGATTCACGACCGCTTCAGGAAGAGATATTAAAATTTCTGATGAATCGTTGAAGAAAGCTCGAAAATATCTTGAAGATATACCCGGAAAAGAGCATCATCTTGTAGCTTCAGATTTAAAGTTTTCTAGCGCTTCGGGAAAAGATGATGTAATTCCTATAAAACCATTGCAGGAGGCTCGCAGGCGTCTCGATAAAGAAGATGAGGGAGGACATCAATCAAAGTCTGAAACAGCGAATACACAACAAAACATTTCGTTTAGCGATTGGTCCAAGAAGGAGAGATCAACAGACCCTGATCCGGGAAACTGTAGGTTTCCAGGTGCTTCAGGAGAAGAAATTGCTCTGGCAGAAGGTCAAATGTTTCTAAGGACTGGGAACGATGAGGGGCGTCAAGCAATTGTGGAACAACACGAATTAGATTTGACCAAGAATAATAAAGAAGTTGAAAACGTTTCAAATAATGAAAAAGATGATGAGCATAGGGCGTGTGCTAAATCTGGTGCCGGATTGTCATCAACATCTCAGCAAGACATAAGAAAAGTAGACCAATCTTCCAGTTTACCCGACTCTTCACTATGTGACAAGACTATTTCGACTCAATGGAAACAAATATCAAACTGCGAAAACGATGGCGACTTTGAAATGCGAAGGAAACGATTGTCATCTGAAACTGAGGCTGAAAACGGTAAGACTAACTTTTCAACTGGTGAAGCTTGCGATACAGCAGTGACTGTAACTGGCAATGCTTGCCACTATACGGTACAAATTTGAATAAATATGAATCATGAAATCTACACCGTCAGATACAGTTGCTAGGTGGCCGATATGGTTTTCATCGTGTTATTCTTGCTCCTGAGATAACAAGGGTCTTTTAGCCTGGGTATATTTTGCTCTTTACACCATTTGCCTTCATTAAGCACGAATAGAATCTCAGTATTAGAATATGCGCAAGTCAATAAGCGTAAAAGAACATTCAATGGCAAAAATTTGATCGGTCATGGAAAATGCTGAAATTCATCAACCAAATATATATGGAAAATCAGTAAGAATACACAGAACATTCAAAAACACGAAAGATGATTTCATATGAATAGAATGAACATTCGTTTGCAGAAAAATGTAAGTTCATTATTTTTTAGAAACGCCAATGTGCTATAGAAAGGGGTTGTTCAATTGCTCTGCCCCCGGAAAGATTTGACTTGAACATATTAAAATACCAATGCAGTTCATGTTGATGTATATTTAATTATAAAAACAACGTCAGTGCATTGTGCATAATACTGCATGCAGTCCTAACGTATCAGCCAGAACCAAGTAGTCCTGATCCTGTTCTTCAAATGCCCTAGCCAACTGTTCCTTGTCTTCGTGTGATATTCTGTTTCTTTGACGTTCGGCCATCCTTTACTTTAACACGCAAACAGCTCACAAGTCCAATATTGGTGTAACTCGTCGGCTTGAGTCTATTCCTAAGCTTCTCCCGAGAGAGTACACTGTTTTGAGATTACATTTTTCTTACTGTACGATTACCTTTTTGCTTCTCTTCTTTACTTTTGCGGTTCGGCTGCGCTTAATAATATTTGCGTATCCAAAAATTGATATGGTACAAGTCAAATCTTTACGCGAGCGGGGCATTTGAACAACTCTTTAATTCCCTCTGATATATTTGTGTTTATAAAATTATAATGAACTTACATTTTTCTCTAATTGAAAGTTCATTGTGTTCAAACAAAATCGTCTTTTGTGTTTTTGAATGTCCTATGTATTCTTATTGAATTTCCATTTTTGTTTAGTGAACTTCAGTTTTTTGCCATGACCGATCGAATTGTTGCTATTGAAAACTCTTTTACGCTAATAGACTTGCGCATATTCTATTATTGAAATTCTTATTTGCATTTATGAAAGTGCAAAAGTATATTATTGAATTTCTATTATTACTTAATGAAGGGCAAATGGTGTTTAAACATTATACTTGAGCATTTCTTGAATTGTACAACTACCTTGTACATGATGTTTAACTTTATTCATTGCATGAGCTGTACAGTCTTTTCATTATTTTATATTAACTCTAACTTGTATTATGTTCTTACTTTGTAAAGTTTCTACAATTTCACCTTGATAGGTCGTCATTGTAAGGCTTCCCGGATTGAGAAAGAGGCAAAAACGGTTGGTTGTTACCTATTAAATCTGATTTACAGAAATTCACTTTTTTCACGGTCTTTCAACGCATTCTTCTGTGCAAGAGAATTGTCACAAATTGTAAGAACATATTTCGTCATAGAGTATAGTATTTTGTTCCTTACGGTATTTCTAAAACTTCCAATCATATCTCATGCAGTTAAACTGTTGGTAAATACATAGTAATTGTATTCAGTTAAAAACTTTCAATCTCGTTGATCAAGGAATACATAAACATGATTTCTATTTTGAACTTATCCACCGTTTTTCGAACAACAGGCCCCATGCAGCGTACTTCGAATTCATTACTTTGCAATATCTTTCCTATTTTCAGGACGTACGTAGGTGCCAAATGAAACCGAAAAGATCCGATCCTTTAGGTGCAGTACGGTGAAATAAGCTTACGTGTACTCTTCAATGCGTGTGTTTTCCATTATCATTTTGTGTGTACATTTGCATTGCCCCTAGAAAATAATAAGATGTTCTGTGTTTTTAGCGGAGTACAGCGATAGAAAGTACTCAAAGTTTCAGAGCCCTTTACGAGCTGTAATGGTGTCCCCTAACTTGGAATACACTGACCAACTAGCATCAAGGTACACAGAGATGGTGATCGATTGTACTATAAAAGTGCTCTATTTTGATTCCGTTTGTATGCTTAAAAGTCGATATGTTTTTCTCAATTTCACTATGTAGCAGGAATCAGCTCGTTGATATTCAGTTCAAACAGATCCCAACTACTCCGAATTCTACTACCAAACCCAGTTCTCATTTTATCACACCTTATCGAGCCACAGTAGCAAATGCAAAACAGGAGCATAGCAAGCTTTCTGAGAAAATGTCAGGCTCGAGTGACAAGTCTAAACCGGAAGAGAAAGGGAAGAAAAGTGCAAAGGTATGAACAGAAGCATTTTTTTAAATTTGTGCTGCGACGATTCAACGAATTCAACATTGCATCTCATCTCTAGTATCAACATGCAATTGTAAATATTAGCTGTTTATTTTGATAGAGTGACTTGTAATTTTTTTGTCAGGAACATTCAGTCAAACCACGGCCAGGATCGATTTATAAGTTGAGAAACAGCGCCTGCTTTAAGAGGATATCTTTTGCTGATTATGTTTGCTCTAAAAGTAAACGTTGGACTTCTGACGAGGTTTGTGTAATAATTTGAAAGCAAACTTTGTTACACTGTGTTTTGTGTTATAAACACAGAAATGTTTGAGTGTATCGCTATATCACACGTGTTCATCTTTTCATCACTTTATTACCTATGACTTAAACGTTGCTTTGTTCTCTCTCTAAATTTTTTATTTTGTTTTAGCTTGTAAGTTTTGGAATCCCTGTCTCTGTTCTGTCCATCACCTGTGAGAATGCAGGGTTGTATCGTTTTAAAGGTTCAAATTTTCTCAGTGAGGCTGCTTGTGCTACAAATTGTGGAGTTAGATTTACTGATGGTGCGGTTTTGTTTCTTGGTGAAGATAAATGTGCTGGAGTAGAGGAGTTTTCCCAGTAAGTTCATTTAAAACACGCTATGTCTCGGCATAGTCCAGATGTACCTGCTCGTATTGTTCGTAGATCCGGTGATTGAACCAATCAACAGGCATTATCATTTATAAAATACGAAAACCTGTCACTAGTGACCAGCAGAACGTATTAAGTGCTCAGATTGAGAAAAAACGCAGAGAAAAGTTGTTCGAAGCATTGTCTTGCTCATATTGTGATTCGTCTTTATCACAATTTTGTTATATTAACAAAGGGCTATAAAAGTTAGACTTCATTGTTTATTTTTAAGAGTAATTTCTAAACAACGACGAAATATACAACGTTTCGATGGATTTAAGCTTTTCACGTGCGGAAAGAAACTCAACTGTAGAATTAAGCCCTTAGAACTGATTAAAAATTCTGCGCAATATTTTCCACTCGTGTATATGCCATGAGCGCAGCAGTTGAACTTTGCTTGCAGTCCAGGCCTTACAATGCCATTTACAATGTGGACACCAGATAACGGCAAAGAGGGCCGACGATGTCAATAATTTCATTGTTGCAGTCTTTTTCATCAATTTTTCGCGTTTATCCAGACGCTTCAGAGGAGTAAGCAACGCTGACATTATTGTAGATATGTACAGGTAAATTTCTTAACTGTAGCTGAGCTAAAAAAAGAAACGCGATATTAAAGACAAACACGTTCGAAGTCACGCTCTTAGAAGTGACTATATAAAACGAAGCTTAAATGCATGTTCGACCGCAGACAACGATGAGCGATTAAAATATGAAGTTACTCAAATAAAGTAACATCAACATGACGAAGGTGAAATAGCAACTACCTTTCGTTTAGTAAGACACAATTCGGCGAAAAACCTCCGAATATTTGGGCATACAAACACATCCTCGTTGTAAACACGAAATGTCTATCAGTATGCGTGTCCGATAGTTTCCGAAAGTTATGACGAGCGCCTGATCGTCAGCTGTTCCACCACGTCGACGATTGCCGAAGATGTGGGCATTTAGTCATTACAATTGGACACTTTCGACATGTGGCATTGTGATTACCTGCGCATGCGCACGGCTACCTACAAAAACAAGAGAAATTTGAAGGATTTGAAATTTTACGCGCGTGTATGTCTAGTCGTATTATTTTTACGTTTATTGTGGAGTAAACTGCTTGTATGCGTTATGATAGCAGCATGAATTTTAAAGTAATACAGCTCAATCCGCTGCAACTGAGAAGCTGCAGTGATTGTAATCTCTCGTGTTTGCTTGCAGAGCATTTCTATCTTCTCCTGGAGTTGACCCAAAATTGATAAGTAGAGAATGGGTTGCAAATCATTACAAATGGATTGTATGGAAGTTGGCTTCATATGAAGTGTCGTATCCTCAATTATTTTGTGGAAGGTAAGCCCATACACAGTGGGCTATTTTTTACAGGACCCATGAAATTTTCAGACGTACGCTACATACAGTATTAGCATAAAAGCAAATTGTTCGCAAATTTTTTTATGTACTGTATCTCCAGAAGTCTTACTCCTGATATGGTTCTCCGCCAACTGAAGTATCGCTACGACAGAGAAATCGATAACTGCGAAAGGTAAGCTGGCCCTGCAATGCATGATTGCTATAAAAATATTATTGTTTACTATACGTGCAAGTTTCAGGGCTGACCTTGTACCATCAGCTGTGTTTGTCCTGTACGTAAATGTCAACTGCATATATGCACATAGCACTCTGCTTGTACATCGATTTTTTCAGATCTGCTATCAAGAAAATTCTGGAGCGGGACGACAGCTCTTGTCGTAGCATGGTTTTGTGTGTTGCCAGTGTGAATGCTGCAGGATCTCGTGAGGGTAGTGATTCTGAGTGCAACCATAAAAGTAAAAACGTACAGGTAAGGTTATTACTTCTTTCCTGCCAAGAATGGAGTTTATGGAATGAAGTCTCAAATGCTGCACAGTTATTGGCTATTGAAAATGCGAAGATTATTGCTAGGGTATACTGTAGTAGTTCAATGTTTAGTAGTGTTGTCTAGGGTAGTTTGTAAGTGCATTCATTTTTGAATCTTATTTTTGTCCCATAAATTGAAATAATGGTGAATGAACTTAGACACGCGCATGTATTAGAGTAGTACGCATTCTTGAAATTTTCGTTTTTGATGTCACAGATTATCTGATCGTCTGAAAATACCTTGTTCCATGTCTTTTTCTAGAAGCAACAAGTAATTCTGATGACAGATGGTTGGTACAGCATTCGTGTACAACTGGACGAGTATTTACAGAACTTGGTTAGGGAGAAGAAGCTGTATATAGGACAAAAGCTGTTCGTACAGGGTGCAGAATTGATTGGTTCGGAACAAGCTGTTTCACCTTTAGAGGTTGGTAAATTCGCTGATTGATTTATTGATTCATTAAAGAAAAGGTTGCAGGTAATAATATCTTGGTCAGTTGTGGTACCCCTGAGTCATAGATGACTATTACCACTGGCAAGGTTTTGCACGCGCTTTGGGATAAAACATTCGAACTAACATCGACAACAACTGCTCACTACTTTATCAACATATTTTGTTTGGCGTACATAAAAGGAACTGTCGTAAGCTTAAAACACGCGGAAGATTCAACTTTTGCTTTCTATTCATCCACCCATGCTTATTGTAGTGTGATCAAAATTGCAAAAAATTGTTTTTACTCTTCGATTTATATCGTATTTATTCTGTTTCTTCATAAATTGTCCGAGTTTACTCTTTTTTGTTTCAGGCACCCAGCAGTTTACATTTACGAATCCATGGTAACTCGACTCGTCCAGCGAAGAAATTTTCAAGGCTTGGTTTCCATTGCAAAAATCACATATTTACTGTCCCTATTCCATCTGTATCATCATCTGGCGGTCTTGTTAGCTCTATTGATGTTTTTGTTGCCAGGCAATACCCGCTACAGGTATAATTATAGTTTAAGAATGTGTAGGAGTATCAGAAGCGACTTGAAGCGAGATTGTTCCGGAATACTGGAATATGTGGCTGAGATTTTGGCAAACTGAATTTTCGTGAAATCCTTGTTTCGATTTCAACTGTTTGCTGTATAAAATTTTGTTGAATGAGCCTGATTCATTATTTATTTTCTTCTAGTTCATGGAAAATCTACCGGGAGGAAGTCGCATATTCCGTAATCCAAGATGTGAAGAACGCGTTGCAAAGAAATTTGATCAAGAAGTTGAGAGAAAACGCGAGGAAGTTATGATGCGAGTCCAAAATGAAGTTGATAATGAAGACAGTAAAAACACAAGTCGTGAGTCTTTTTTTAGCCTCTTAAGCATAGGCAACCTAGTAGACATTGTTGTAGAAACATTTGTTTTGCTATGTTTCCTCAAATGTGTCCCTCTTTGCTCACCCGTGGAAACATTGTTGGTGAAACGAACTTTGCTTCTTGGGAAGCAAAAATGTTCCATATCAAACTCTGGACCATTCCATGTTTCCCAAGAGTTTCCTTAGTCTTTACCTAGCTTGGGAAACTTGGCGAAACATTGGCAAGAGACAACGTTTCTTATAGTTAGCCGAGGGTTTTACATGCGAGCAAGTTTTTCTATGACATTTGTTCAAAATCTGTAGTAGCCTAGTATGTGTAAAAAGAAACTTTGCTGCAGCTATACTGCATATAATTTGCAGCATGGGATACTAGCTTGGCATGGCAGTCGTAGGTGCATAGGCCAGTTTGCGAAATTTAGTGACCGCGTCTTTAATTTGCGAAATCCAAAATTTATCTTATTTGTGTTTCTTACAAAACTACATGTTTGAGTTTTGAGGCTACTTTGCGAATTGGTGTTAGCTACAACTGAAAACAGTAATAAAAGTAATATCAACCAGTGCACTGAAAGTATTCAATCATTTCCCCAGAGCTAACCCACTAGCAAACTGCTAATGGGTTTGCTCTGAAATCGAGATTGCTTGAAAACCAGTAAGAATTAGCCGTATTGAAAATTCAACGAAAGCGTACAACTTGTAGTTTTGTATAGTAAAAACAAATAGCACGTGATTTTTAATTTCACGTCTTTTTACCACGAACGAGAGCGCTGTATTATGTTTTATATAAATAGGAAAGACGAAAAGAAATTGCTTGTCGCTGAACCAGATTGAGAATCTTTGCGATGGAAAGGAACTCTTTGATGTGGTTAATAACGCCACTGACCCATTTAAAGTTGAGGTAAACCGTTAATCAGGTGAATTTTATGTTTGTACAAGGCGCTCAGTGTGGCCATTGGTTGCCTACACGCTTGGGTCCATTGCATAATCAATAATATTATATCTATACTAGCATGCTATACATTGTAACGTCAACTTATATGTAGAGCTTGTATCTATACCGCAAATGACGAATAATGTGGTATGGTCCGCCCGTGTCTTGTTTTTTCAGAACTGTCTTTCTGTTGAACAAAGACGAGCTCTTGATAACTTTAAGGAGAATTTGCACAATGATCGAGCGGCTATTGTACGTCGCAAATTTGAGGAAGCTTGGAGGAAGTTGGCGGAGGAGGTACACCTGTAATAGTTTTGAAGTTCTTTTCGTTTTAGAGGGTTATACAGACTTACAAAAGGGAGAAGCTCTTGCATTGTAACGAGCCGCTGTGAATCTAGGAGAGAGCAGTTGAAGCCAGACTGCTCTGTGGTCGTCTCATTAGCATTGGAGCTATGGTTTCGAGACCTCGTAAAAAATAATATATCGTGTTGTGTGTTTCTAGGAAGCTCTTAAGAGAGACGTTGTTCCTGTTTTAAAAGTGAAACTCGTTGACCGGTTTCCGTCGAAAACAAACAAAAGCCCAGCAAGTATGCAATTTTGTTGACGTATTCAGTGTTGTATGCATCGAAATCTTCCTATATGGTTATATTCCTGGACCTGTACCTATACCATTTGTTAAACTTTCAATTTATCGGTCCGTAGATTTAAAGTCGAAGCGCTTTTTCAAACTGCCTGATAATTTTATATCATTGCAGCAGACTATTCTTGACATCCGCGTTTCTCCAGAGTCCACCCGACCCATTCTTCCGCGCGATCTATATGTAGTCAAAATCTCGATTTGTGTCTGTTTGTTGTTTGTCGGCAATCCGGGGCGTATGG
>JAODVQ020044996.1:0-12555 GCA_025400075.2 Phenganax stokvisi
TATTCGTCTATTCGTCTATTCGCACGTGACAAAAGGTGAAAGTCTATCCGCAGGCGTTGCTGGTCGAGTTGGGCGAGTTGTACCCGAACCGAATCTCCAAGTCGGAAAATCGTCCCCGTGGATTCGCCGATGAGTGCGCCTTGCAACTCGTGGTAAATATAATAATCATCGTAGAGATATTTGACGTGAACCAGACCCTCGATAAGTACATCATTGAGCTGAACAAAAAACCCGATAGAACGC
Source organism: Phenganax stokvisi (assembly GCA_025400075.2). Classification (NCBI taxonomy): domain Eukaryota; kingdom Metazoa; phylum Cnidaria; class Anthozoa; order Malacalcyonacea; family Clavulariidae; genus Phenganax; species Phenganax stokvisi. Next base: position 244 of record JAODVQ020044996.1, read on the forward strand.
ACATCGACAATGACGGCATCGAAACACTCGCCCATCTTATCTTTCAAATAGAGAATTTGCATAAGCCGAATAGCATCCCACTCGGCTTGTTGCGCGGCGATCTCGCGCTGCGTCGCCAGATCGCCAATATCGGGCAAGAGACGTGCCCGACGCGCCATCTGACCGGGCGTGCTATCATCGTTGATCGCATCGCGCAAAATCCGGTGAAGAATCAAATCGGGATAGCGCCGAATGGGCGATGTGAAATGCGTATAAGTATCGCAAGCCAATCCAAAATGACCGACATTGACGGGTGTGTACACCGCTTTCTTCATTGAGCGCAACAGGCGATGACTCAAAATATGACCAACAGGCTCATCCTTGAAATTTGCGAGAAACGCCTGGATATTTTCTGCCCGCGAGGGATTTGAAAGGCGATATCCCAGTGATTTTGCCAGATCGCAAAATTCGGCGAGTTTTTCACCGTCGGGCGGTTCGTGGACGCGATAGAGAATCGGGACGCCGCTATCGGCCATGCGCTGCGCAACAATCTCATTAGCCAGAAGCATAAATTCTTCAATGAGACGGTGGCTATTCAAACGGAGGCGGGGACGAATGTGAATAGGATAGCCCTGGTCGTCGAGAATAATACGAGGTTCGGGAATCTCAAAATCGATCGTACCCCTTGCCATGCGTTTCCCCGTCAGACGGCTTCTCAGAGCTTCCATATACATGAGAACATCGGTGTACGGTTCGGCGGAATTGGCCGCGCGCCCATCGCCATCGAGCACCTTCTGAACTTCTTCATAAGACAGACTCGCGCGGCTGCGTATAACCGTCTCTGCAATTTGGGCGTCGATCAGTTCGCCTTCGGGGGTAATATGCGCCAGAACACTCAGCGTTAGACGATCCTCACAGGGCTGTAAAGAACAGATATTTGCCGAGAGTTTTTCCGGCAACATGGGAATGACGCGGTCGGGCAAATACACACTGCTACCGCGCGCGAGGGCTTCGTGGTCGAGAGACGAGCCTTCGGGAACATAGTAACTGACATCGGCAATATGAATGCCCAGACAATAGGTCTGATCATCGAGAACCTGAAGCGATACGGCATCGTCGTGATCGCGCGCATCGGCTGGATCAATCGTAAAACAGGTCAAATCGCGCAAATCGAGGCGACGGTCAATCTCCTCTGTGGGAATACCTTCGGGAATCGCTTCGGTAGCATCGAGAACATGGTGGGGAAATTCGAGTGGAAGACCGAGTTTTTTGATCAGAATAAGGGTCTCAATACCCGCATCGTCCGCATTGCCCAGAACTTCGACAATCCGCCCATCGGGATGGGCATTGGGTGAGGAATATGTGAGACGCACAACCACCTTTTGCCCCGCCTTAGCGCCACAGGCCAGGTCATCGGGGATATGAATGCGTCCACGGATACGCGGATCGTCGGAAGTGACGAGAGAAACACCGTCATACGTACCCACCATTGTTTGCTCGGCGCGTTCCACAATGCGAATCAACTCGCCCTCTGCGCGATCGCTGCCCTGTGCCCTGCGCGTGAGGCGCGCCACAGCGCGGTCGCCGTGTCGCGCACGCCTCATGTATCTCGCACCAATAAAAATATCTGCGCCACCATCTTCGGGCGCGAGCAGACCATATCCACTGGCCTGGACACTGATGCGACCGACGACGAGATTGTGTTCAGACGGAATCCCATAACGGCTGCGGCGCAATTTTACGAGGTCACCATCGCGCACCATGCGGCGAATCAGGCGGCGAAAATCTGAATAAGCCCGATCGGAGACGCGAAGCGCGCGAGCAAGTTCCCTGATCTTGGGCGGACGCCTGTGTTGTTGGCGCACAAAATTCAGTACCTGATCGCGAGAGACAGACATATTTTTTATAGGAACCAATAGCAGATAAACAGGCGGGAGATATGGTGGCGGTGTGTGAGCGAAATCATTATACTGCTGAGGATAACTCAAGGCAAATATACAGAAAGGGTGCGAAAAAGCAATGCAAAACCTCTACCGGCTAATCACAATAGTGCTCTTGTGCTTTGGAGGGTGCGCCGCGCAATATGTTCTGGCGCCCGACGGGGAATACGATTATCGCGTACCCGTTGGGCGAGGCGATGCAGAGGCGGGATTTGAAACCCTATTTGCTTCCACCGTAAAAGTCGTGTGGACGCCTCAATATACCAACGTGTTTTACACACATGATATGAGAGATGACAGGGGTTTTTCGCTCCATTTGCCTTTAAGAGATGAAAACAGCCCAACCGGCTATCGGCTATTGCGAAATGGCATCCGCGAAACCGTCGATTCTTATTCCAAAGTGGGCACCGCGCTTGTGATCTCGCGACAATCCGTTGCCAATCAATACAATTTGGCAGTTGCACTGACAAATGCACATCTGGTAACAGCACCGGATACGATTCGGTATTTCATGCGGGACGCCCGGGGCATCGAAACAAATGTGCTCGAACGGATCTCCATTAAAATCAGCACCTCATTGCACGTGGTCAATCGCGATGGCGAACGCATCTCTGCGAAAATCGTGCGCCTCGATCCCGAAGTAGATCTGGCTTTGCTCAAACTCAACATTCCCCATTTGATGAAAAAACCATGGCCTTTCTTGCTGCGACTGGGCAAAACATCGGATCTGCAATGGGGCAATTTTGTCTATATCGCAGGTCATCCAAAAAATAAGATGCATCTCACTGCGGGCACCGTGAGTTTAGACGAAGACGACGATCGATTTTTTGTCGATGCGCCCATCCGCGCGGGCTACAGTGGCGGACCTGTGGTCGCCGTACGAGATGGCTTGCCCAATTTTGAACTCGTGGGCCTTTGTCGGGGCGCCACAACAGAAACATTCCGCTTGTTGGTGCCCCACCAGAGATTAAATGAAGGTGCGACACTATCGCCCGATTTGCTCAGTCAAATATCGGTTGAAGAGCGCGAGATGGTAGAACCCGGTTTGGGTATTATCGTGGGAATAGAAGCCGTCAAACGATTTCTATTGGACAGTCGCGATTCGCTCCGCGCGAACGGTGTAGATATCAAAACCGATGCGGCATTGCGAATGTGGGGGTTTTGAATTCGCGGGGATATGTATTATATTGTCGGGCGGATTATATTGTCGGGTTATATTGTTAATCCGAATTTGTAGGGGCGACCCCCTGTGGTCGCCCGCTGACCTTTTCACAAGGAGACCAATATGAAACATTTCACCATTTCACTACTAAGCGTATTCCTTCTTCCCGCGCTGGTCGGGGCGCACTGCGAAATACCGTGTGGGATCTATGGCGATGAGGGTCGGTTTGCTCTGCTATTGGAAAATGTGACCACCATTGAAAAATCGATGAATGAAATCAACAAATTGTCGGGAGAAAGCGAAAACAACAACAACCAGATCGTGCGGTGGGTCGTCAACAAAGAGCACCATGCCGATCAGATTCGCGACATTGTCGCACAATACTTCCTGGCACAGCGGATCACAGAACCCGCGGAAGGGGATACCGCCGCGGCAAAAGCCTATACTGAAAAACTAATAGCCCTGCACAAAATCATCCGCACGGCAATGAAGTGCAAACAAACCACAGACCCGAAAAACGCGCAGACCTTGCGCGATCACATAAACGCTTTTCAGGCGCTCTACAACGCGAAATAGTTAGTCTTCATCACTGCTTTTTTAATGGGACAATCTCCAACGAGACTGTCCCATTTTTTTGTTTTTTCTTGCGCTACTGGAAGGTCTTTGATATATTCTCCGCCCCATTAGCACTCGACAGGTGAGAGTGCTAAAAATATCATCCGTTCATTTTCACTCCACCTCGCATAAGGAGGCTATAACAATGGCGAAGGTGAAACCCCTCGGGGATCGCGTGCTGGTTAAACCTGTTGAAGAAGACGAACAGGTCAAGGGTGGCATCATCATTCCCGATACGGCCAAAGAAAAACCCCAGCGGGGCGAAATCGTGGCTGTTGGCGATGGCAAACCCGACGATTCGGGCAACCGGATCCCGTTGTCGGTTGCATCCGGCGACACAGTACTTTACGGCAAGTATTCGGGCACCGAAGTCCGTCTGGACGACGAAGACTATCTGATCATGCCCGAAGGCGATATTTTAGCGATCATTGATTAATACCAATTATTAACGGTACGAGTTTTAATCAGGAGGATAATAATGGCCAAGCAACTCGAATTTGATGTTGCAGCTCGAGAAGCCCTCAAACGAGGCGTGGATCAGTTGTCTGATACAGTGAAAGTCACGCTGGGACCCAAGGGCCGCAATGTTGTACTGGACAAAAAATTTGGTTCGCCCACTGTCACCAAAGACGGTGTTACAGTAGCCAAAGAAGTCGAACTGGAAGACCCCTATGAAAATATGGGTGCTCAGATGGTCAAAGAAGTTGCTTCCAAGACCTCTGACGTAGCCGGCGATGGCACAACCACAGCAACCGTACTCGCGCAGTCGATCTTCCATCAGGGTCTGCGCAACGTAACAGCCGGTGCCAACCCCATGGACCTCAAGCGCGGCATTGACAAAGCCGTTGCGGCCTCTGTCAACCTGGTACATGACATGAGCAAACCAGTGGCGGGGCGTTCAGACATCGCACAGGTTGCGACCACCTCTGCCAACAACGACAAAGCCATTGGCGATTTGATTGCCGATGCAATGGAAAAAGTGGGCAAAGACGGCGTAATCACAGTCGAAGAAGCCCGCAGTATCGAAACCACACTGGACGTGGTCGAAGGCATGCAGTTTGACCGCGGATATGTGTCGCCTTATTTTGTCACCGATGCCGACAACATGGAAGCCATTCTGGAAGACGCGTACATTTTAATTCACGACAAAAAAATCTCGGCAATGCGCGACCTGCTTCCCGTACTGGAAAAAATTGCACAAACGGGCAAGCCATTGATGATTATTGCCGAAGATATCGAAGGCGAAGCCCTCGCCACACTGGTCGTGAACAAAGTGCGCGGCACGCTGAAAGTCGCCGCCGTAAAAGCCCCTGGCTTTGGCGACCGCCGCACGGCAATGCTGGAAGACATCGCCATCTTGACGGGTGGTCGCGTCTTATCTGAAGATGCGGGCTTTAAGCTGGAAAATGCCACCACCGCAGACCTCGGCGAAGCCAAACGCATCACCATCGACAAAGACAACACAACCATCGTCGAAGGCGGCGGTGAGAGTGCCGATATCCAGGGGCGCGTTGGACAAATTCGCCGGCAAATCGACGAGACCACGTCTGACTACGATCAGGAAAAATTGCAAGAACGCCTGGCCAAGCTGGCTGGCGGTGTGGCCGTGATCAATGTGGGCGCTGCTACAGAGACCGAAATGAAAGAAAAAAAGGCCCGCGTTGAAGATGCGCTTCACGCGACGCGCGCCGCGGTTGAAGAAGGCATTGTTCCCGGCGGTGGCGTCGCACTGATCCGCGCTGCAGCTGGCCTGGGCGAAACGCGCGAAAATGTCGAAGGCGACGAAAAAACAGGCGTGGATATCGTGCAACGCGCGCTGGAAGAGCCACTGCGTCAGATCGCCAATAACGCCGGTGTTGAAGGCGCTCTGGTCGTGCAAAAGGTCGCCGCTGGCGAAGGCAACCTGGGCTATAATGCCGATACAGACGCCTATGAAGACATGATTCAAGCCGGCGTGCCCGACCCGACCAAAGTCACGCGGTCTGCACTCGAAAACGCCGCTTCGATAGCCAGTCTGTTACTGACGACCGAAGCACTGGTGGCCGATATACCCGAACCCGAGCCACCCGCACCTCCTGCACCTCCGGGCGGTGGAATGTATTAAACGGTCAGTCTTTCGCAAAAAAAAGGGCATCCTATTGGATGTCCTTTTTTAATTATATGAAGGGTGCACTAATCCCTACTGTCGTGGTACAACGACGTATAAAGTTTTTTCTAGTATTTTCCTTTTCATGCCTTCGGCGACCTACTTTTTGTCACCAGCAACAAAAAGTAGGCAAAAAATGCCGCTCTCAAACGCCGAGGGGCTGGCACAGCGCAAATCGTTTCTGTAACACAACACCATGCCGTGGCCTGCACAGTTGGAATGCCATAAAAATGTCCACTGCGAGACGGACTTACGCGCTGTGCACGATGGTTTTAGCTAATCAATTACATCCATGTGAAAATCGGAGGCACGAAAATGCAGTACAGAGAACGTTGGGAAGAAATTGAAGACATTGGCGAAGGTGGACAGGGCAAGGTCATCCGCGTTTTTGACAGGCAAGAGGCCCTATCGGACCTTTCTATTCTCACTGAGGCTATCGCTGATATTAGAGGGGCTAGACAGAACATAGAGTTACATGAGAAGATACGAAAAGGCATTGCCAAAATTGCGCGTGCAGAAAATCCCATGAATTATGGTGCACTCAAAATTCTTCACACACCGAATAAAGCTCGGAATTTCGCGGATGCAGAAGAACGGCTAAAACGCGAGCTGGAGGCTATGGAGCAAGCCGACCACCCGAACCTTCTGAAGGTTGTGGATCTTAACCTTGAAGAGAAGTGGTTCGTCTCGAAATACTATTCAAATGGCACTTTGCAAGATAGATCTGATTGGTTTACCGGACACGTAGAACGCACCCTAACTGCAATTCGGCCGGTCGTCGAAGGGGTTACAACCCTGCATGCAAAGCAAATCGTCCATCGTGACATCAAACCGGAGAACATTTTCATAGATGAGAACGAGCAATTGGTACTAGGCGACTTTGGCCTTGTATTCTTTGAGGATCAAGAACACACGAGGCTTAGTGGCACCTACGAAAACGTGGGTAGTTCTGCATGGATGCCACCATGGGCGATGTACATGCTTATAGAAAAGGTGAAACCAAGCTTCGATGTCTTTTCATTGGGTAAGACCATCTGGTCAATGGTATCGTCCAAATCGCTTCTCCCCTTTTGGTTTCACCAAAAAGAGGAGTTCAATCTGGAGACAATGTTCCCTGATAGACCTGAAATGGCACTGCTCAATGACTTACTCAATAAATGCATTGTTGAAGACGAAGGAAACTGCCTTGAAAACGCAGGTTTGCTACTTAATGAGATTGATAGTCTTCTCAGTGCTCTGAGACTTGGCGCAGATCCAATAAGCAATTCTGAACGCCCGTGCAGGGTTTGTGGTTTTGGGAAGTATCAACTGACTGTGGACAGAAACCCTACTAACACCTACAATTTTGGGTTGGGGCGAAGAAGTACCTTCAAGATATTCGTCTGTAATAACTGTGGGCATGTCCAACTCTTTCATTGTCTAGGAAGCGATGATCCTCCAGGATGGACAGGGAGTACCAATTAGTGTTTCGTTCTACCTATAAATCATTTCACGACTGCGTCATAGTGATGATGAGATAGGACAGGTCACAGAATTATAAAAAAGGTACTTTAAAAAGGCACTCATTGGGCAATTAGAACACAGAGGAATTTCATCGGAATGGCCTGCGGATGACTCAAAGGAGAGAGAAGATGACAGACAGTATTACTATCGTGCTTGACAGGAGTTTTCTACAAGGTAAACCAACTGAGAAAATTCAGAAACTTTGCCATAATCATTGTGTTCTCTTGATCCCAACTCTACTTGCCGAGCTACTAATGGCCGAAGAAGATATTAGAACAACCTGCTTTGGAAAACTTTCTCAAACAGTCAATCCTGTTATTGAAAATGTAGGTGGTCTTATGCGATATGAAGTTGAGCACCGAACATCTTGTCAGCCGGTTTGTAATCGTCACACTCCTCAACCATTTCCAGTTTCATTTCATACACTATCAGAAGGAAATTTTCCTTCCCAATTACAGTCAATCATCGAAATATACAAAAGAGATCTGAAGGGTAAAGTTGAGGAGCATAAAGATGCAGCGGCATCTGTGACTGGATGGTTTCCAGAACTGGCTGATTATTCTCCTGGACAAGATGAGAAAATTAAAGAATTAATGAAAAAAGTGAGTGAAGATGATGATTTAATACGATATCGTTACAATCAGATTAAACCTCCAGAAGCACCAGAAGGGGAAATACTCTCCAGGGACTGGGCACTCTTTCGGAGGACACAGGCACATTTACTATACGCGATTGAATATATCCGTAAATATGGTCCTGATCCTAATGTGATTTCAGGAAAACTTGAGAATGAAATTTTAGATATTGACTATTGTATCACTGGTTCTTTGGCGGGATGTCTGGCAAGCAAAGATAAGAAGATACGAGAGATCTTTCGAATAATGTGTCCGAATGGTCGTTTATTACCAGATCAATTATCGTGCGACAAAAAATAAAAAATTTAAAGTCATGTAGAAATGACCAGTTGTACACCCCCACTGCGTTATAAGCTCCGCCTGTGTGGGAAGGATCAGAATTAGTTTTAAGACAGCTTCTTAAGATCTGGTTTACGCAGTGCTTCAAACGCACCCTCACAAAACGCCATCAATCAAATCTATTATGCACAGCGCGCTATTCCGCATCAATAGATTCTCGCTGCTTTCTTCCTGAACCGAGGGACGATTCTTTCACAATACCGCTCATTCATCGCTCAAAATTTACACTTTTGCCTCCAACGCCTGTTCGCCTCCACCTCCACTTCAATAGACAATCCACAAATTCAAGTTGTGAACAAGACCGCAATACAGCATATTAAAAGCATAATGAGGTGCCCGAGTTTCTGTCGCGCCTCTTTTATCGCGTAATTTTGTGATAATTGAATTTTTGGCCTGATATTTGCTTGAGTTCTGACTGTTGCGTTTGTCCGAAATACGATCACCCTTCAGAACAAAGGAAGCAAAAGTGTCAGACAACCACAATTCAATTAAAGAATATAAAGGCATTCTGGGACAGGTCACTTCACCCCTGATATTTTTTGCTCTGGCACTTCTGGTCATTGAAGGAATCATTGGAATTACGGTTGTTAAATCAAAACTCGACGCTATACAGCAATTCTACATGATTCTCGTTATGGCCTTTCTGTTTCTGGCTGTTGTCGGCCTCGTAGCATGGATTACTGTGAAATATCCGTTGAACTTAATGGACAAAGTTGATGAAAATTTGAAACGCAATGAATTGATGGAAACGCTCCTCGGAAGTGATATGTTCAAAGATGCAGTCATCGACATCGTATCGGATATTGTCCAGGGGCCACAATCAAAGGAGGAAGAAAATGGATCAAAATGAACAAGGGACGATAAAGGATATTGTCAAAGTGATCTATCACTCCAGAGGTGACTGGCGTACGCCAGGAGGCATTGCAAGAGATCTCAAAATATCTCCTGAAACGGTCGTCCAAATCGTCAAAAGCCATCCCGAATTTTTTATTTTAGCGAGTGACGACCGGGCAAAATATGTTATTCGTTTCGGCGGTCTTGATGCCGTGTCACTCACTGATAGTGCGCGAAACTTATATCTTCAGGAGCTAACACTGAGTTCATAGCTCACGACACATCTCGCTCTATCTTCAATCTTTCAGAACAAAAAATACGCGATTATTGATCACCTCACCTGTCTCTTTATCTGGATAACGAGACTCCCCATCAAAAAAAACAAAAGGCGGGTATTGCCCTGCGGGAATAGTATTCGCACCCGCAGGACGTTCCAGATTCGCCTCGTTAAAAATCGCATCCTGCGGCAAAGCGAGCCGTGTCTTCCAATCCCTATCCCCCTCGTTCAAAGTCAACCAGACCAAACGCTTATCCTCTGTCTCCCAATTTAATCCACGCGTGGGCTTGCCATCATTCCAGCCCCTCCCAAGAGGCTGAAACTCCAGCAAAGCATAAAGCGTACCCGCTTCATCCATACTAAACGCACCCCGGCACCCCGTTGGGCGATGATCTGGAAAACCCGCATCAATGGACTCTCGCTCCCAGGTGCCCTTTGCATCGAGATAGGCGTGAACAATCTCACCCGGCTCATCCAGATGTGAAACATAGAGAATATGTGGACCCTCAGAAGAAACCACAATACAACCCTGTGCGAGAACCTCGGGACGTGGCATAGGCTCGTGGCGTTCATCCTCATCAGAACGCGCCAGAACATCGAGCTGCTCGGGCCGCGCTGGCAACTCGACGCGCGCGCCATCGGTCCTCTCCCACGTCTCGCCACCATCTCGGCTGCACATATAACACACAGCCTGATGCAGCCCGCGCTGATCATAGGTCCCCTTACCCTCGTAAAAATCTATCACAAGATGAAGAACGCCATCTGCACCGACAGCTATACCCGTCTGAAAAGCACCATAACCCGTATAATCCTCACGCCGCTTAACCAATTTTCCGCGCGCTTTCCAGACGCCATCTCTGCTCTTAGAATAAAAATCCACACCATCCCAGCGATTGGGTGACCGCATAGTCAAATAAAGCGTATCGTCCAAACCGCACACAACAACCGGATAGGTCCCCGACCCGGCTGGCTCTCCCTCTGTCCATTCACTCGCATCATTGGGCCGTACCGACCTTCGATACGTCACTGGCGAATTGTGACCGCTCATAATAGCTTGTAAATAGCCCTGGTGGTCAATGGTCATAACCGGACGCGCGTGATTGTCGCGTCCCCTGTTAAAAGTCAACGGCCTTGACCATTCCCCAGTATCGCGATCAAAAGTACAAACCCTGTTGAAATAGCCCTCACCTGTAACATCCTGCCAGACCACATGCGTTCTACCCTCGTACGTAACAACCTTATTCCCCGCGCCAGAAGTCGCGCGCTCACTGCCAATTTGAGAGATTAATCTGGTCACATTGAACTCCCTTGAGTGTATCATATCCCGAACCGCTCAAAAATTGAACGCGGATTAACCGGATGACACGGATGTACGCAGATGAATTATACGCTAAACCGCTCAAAAACCAGATACTGATACGAATGTTCTTCCCCCCCCTCATACAAACACCCGACATCTCCCTCGGGTAACAGAGCCAGGCAGGAATACGCTGCTGGACCCTCGTGCAACAGCTTTTCCCGGACCCACGACTCTCCGCCATCCTCGCTCAAACGCACAGTCATATTCTCGCGCGCGCCTCGTCCCTTACCCGGATAAAACCGATCTCCAGCTTTGGGACTTTCTACCGGCGTGAGCGATACCGGATTTGAAAAAAACAACCGATCGCCTTCGCCTATCAAACTCGCCTGACATTTCGGACACGGCAAATTCGCATCGTGTACAACCTCTGACCAACTGTGTCCCCCATCCCCACTCACCGAAATCCCCCGCAACCCTTCGCTATACGTCTGCATCCGAATATTCATCTTCAACGACCCATCCGCCAATTCCACAACCTGACACTCATTCGCACCCGGTGTAATCAACGCACTCATCTGCCACGTCGCCCCGTGATCATCGCTATAAATCGCATGCGAACCATTCCCATAAGTCTCATCCTCCCGGTGATCGCAAGGAATCACCAGCCGCCCCCTGTGCTTCCCCCGTTGCAGTTGAATACCAACACCCGGACCCGTCGCATACCAATTCCACGAAGGCTTCTTCACAACCGCAGTAATATCCACAGGATCTGCCCACGTCTTCCCATCATCCCCACTATGCGTAATAAACACATCGTCATTCTCTCGACAAAACGGCAACCAGATCACACCCGTGTCACCATCCACCACAGGACACGGATTGCCAATCGTCACCTCTCCAGGCTCGCCGTAAATCAACAACTGCTCAGACCACGTCTCCCCGCCGTCCTCTGACCGCTTCACCAGCAAATCGAGATCCCCGTGATCCCCGCGCCCGGTGCGCCGCCCCTCGCAAAACGCCAGCAGTGTCCCCGCCTTAGTCACTAGCAATGCCGGAATGCGATACGTGTGATATCCATCCTGTCCACTGGTATATACCTGTGTCTTCATAACTCCTCCCTCGTATTATGACCTCTCTAAAGGAACCAACCGCAGTGCATTCTCACAATAAATCTTCTCCCTGACATCCTGTGGCAAATCCAGTCCCTCCAGATGTACCTGCAACGCATTTCCCGGAGCATCGCGTCCAAACAGCAAACGATCCTGGTACTCGATCAAAAAATCTCGCCCGCCATCCGCCATCCGCTGCAACGCATTCAAACCAGACCCCGCCGACAAATCCGCCCAGAGATTCGGATATTGTGCAAACAAATCAAACAAACGCCCCCCCAGCACAATCTCACCCGAAGGATATGTCTCTGGATCCGTCGCCTCATCCCCACTCACATGCCGCCAGAAGCCAGGCGCGTGACCGACAAACGTCGTATCTGCACACGCCTGCAACGCCTGTTCCAGCGCGCCAATCTCCCCCCCATACCCATACTCCTGATACACCCCAGTCAAAAACGGCGTCTCAATATGCA
>JAODVQ020045102.1:0-19476 GCA_025400075.2 Phenganax stokvisi
AGCACTGAAACGTGTTCTCATTAATTACTTGCCAACAGAAGGGTCCCGACAAGCAAAATAGTTCTAAAACTAGACCAATCAAACCTTGGTCCAATAGTAGACCACATGAAATTTTCACTATAGTAACTATGACGTCACTATGTTTCCATGGCAACCAAGCAAAAGTGGTTTTTACGAATATGTTGCTAACAGAAGAGTCCCTGACAACCAAACTTGGCCGGATGGTAAGACACATAAAACTCTCTCTATGGTGACTCTGATGTCGCTATGTGTCCAGGGCAACGGATTAAAGTAGTTTTCTGTAATAAATTGCCACCAAAGAAGTCCCTGACAACCAAGCTATTTCCATTAGTAGACCACAACTGTCCATAGTAAGTATGCTGTGATTCAGTTTCTATGGCAACCAACAAAAACTCATTACATTTAACAAATATACAACTACTCATGGACAACACAACAAAACTTGCTTTGAGATCAAAGTTAAAAAATGAGGTGAGACAAGTGAATGAAAAATTCTTCAAATTTAAAAATGTGGCATGTAGGGATTGGTAAGAAAATGAGAGGAGACAAGATAGGGATTGTACTAGGATCACACATCCCCTAAATCGTCTCAGGATTTATTTGCCATCTCAGGTAAATATTGACATGTATTGAGACAAATAAGGAGATGTGTGATCCTAGTACAATCCCTCTCTTGCCTCATCTCCTTTTTGAGCCTCATCTCTCTTGCCTCATCTCCTTTTGGAGAGTTTTTATTTACTTGTATGATTATGATCTGCAACCGCATGAGTAAGTCAAGATCTTAACATTTTTATCAATGTTTAAACAGTGTTTCTTACAGTCAAGTCAGTACAGGTTCATTGCCTGTTGATGCAGGGGTTGGCTTTGAAAGAAGATGAGAGTTGTACCAAGCTGAGCTGTAACAGGTCTTACAAATAAGTTTCCGTCACAACAGTATACTTGTTTTAGTCAAATGTTGAAACGGCTTTGTCGTTGATGTACTGCATCTTGTTGTTTGTGTGGTCATGTGTACTTGCTGCAAAGGGGCTCTAGCACAACTATATTTTGTTGTTAACACCTTCTCGACTGGAATTCATTAAAATGTAATGTAGCAAGTTGAAGCCTGATGTGAGAGCTTTATCATCTGGGTTTAATTTACATTTTATACACTCACCTGCAGTTCATTCCAAAATTGGAAAAGCACATTAACTTCTATGCAAAGTGAATAATGACACTGAAATGCTTCTAGGGATGAGGTTTGGTACACTGGGGATAGTCAGGTGAGGTGTTTGATTAAGGAAGTATTCATTAGCAATGCTGAGGACTTCTTACAAATGTAGGTGTCTGAAGAACAAAATTAAAGTTAAAACCTACTATTAGTAATTAGAGGATGTGAGGTAATACCAAGGTAATTATGGACATTGCTAACAAAGGAATTACATGGAAGTATTATAATAGGAGAGGATGTGAAGCAGACATGCCCAAGCTCCATAAAACACCTTATGGTAATAGGGTTATAGCGGCTTCGAATAAGTGCACAACTCAACCTTTATCAGGCATATTGACAAAGTTTCTTTCTAAAACATTATATGGAATATTGCAATGGAATATATAGGAATACTGGTTGTAAATTTTATTGTGTTACAAATAATTGGGGTATAGTTGTTGACTCTTCACAAATCATCAATATATCCTCTGTTTCTTCTAATGCGAACACATGACTTTTCTACACTATAATATACAAGCATACCCCATAATTCATTCAGTAATAATATTGAACTAATTTTAGAAGCATACAGTGTGAGTTTCCATCAATAGAAAAAAATAATATTTTTGGAACAATGAGAGAATATGTAACATAAGTGTCCCAAGTAATAAACTTATAGATACATATGATAGACTACCTTATAAACAATATCTATGTATCAGTTGGTAATGCAGTTTTTCGGCAATGCATAGGTGTACCAATGGGTACAGATTGTGCACCTCTATTGTCTAACCTGTACCTTTTTTGGTTTGAGTATAAGTTTATGAAGAACCTACTTAAAACAAATATATATATAAAGCTAAACTATTCTCTAACACATTCAGATACGTAGATGATTTACTTACCCTCTATAATTCGGTATTTGAGAATGAAATACAGAACATTTATCCTGCAGAGTTGGTCCTTAAGAATACTAATGAACAATGTGGGCCTATTTCATGCTTGGATGTAGGTATTAGTATACTAGATGGAAAATTTATATCTAAGGTAAATTATAAGAGAGATAGCTTTAATTTTTATTAACTAACTTTCCTTTCATGAGCAGTGATGTACATTCAGGGCCCAGATATGGAATATACATCTCCCAACTGGTCAGAATAGGACGAATGTGCAATAATTATGAAGATTTTACAAATTGTAATTTTATGATAACTAGTAGACTTAATAAGCAAGGGTTTATGTATGTGAAGTTAGTAAGGTGCTTTAAAAAGTTTTGATATATATACACATAATGAGTAAGTATGATGTATGCTTGAAGAAGCACATCTCTGATGGTATACGTGGCTTATATGTTTGTAAACCATGTTTGTATAGACATGTCACTGTGAGACGCTAGTCTTCATGACTCAGCACAACCCTTAAGTCTATGGCACTTCCTGTCTTGTTCTTATAACTGCTCGCTTCCTCTCTTTAACTCTACCAGTCATATTTTTCAGGTTGCGTGAATTGCAGAGGTATGTTAAATCACCTTTTCATCTTTGAACACTGATGGGCAGTTTCATCTTGAGCAAGGTTGGGTGAGTGGGGAGAGTTAACCAGTGATAAAAAGACTCTTTCAACCCACCATCCCTAGTTCTCAAGGCCAGGGCACCCACTGTACCTTACCACCATGCTAGCTTGTTTTCTCTAATGCTACTGCCCTACAATTGAAATAAACATTGTGCGTAAGTACTACTGTAACCAAATGCTGATATATTTACAACGAAATACCATTATTTCATTTGTACTTTCTTTTTATATTCGGAAGATTTATTACATATATATATTTTATAATCGGAAGACCTATTATATATCATAATTATGTGCAACCATTATCACTTATTCCTGTCAACCATTTTGCACTTTCTCACACACGTATAGTTAGTCCTCATTATGTAAGTAAGCCCCTTGTGATTTTGTGTGTGCTGTATTATTCTGTAGGTAATGTGTGTTGAAGCCCCTAGAAGCTCTCTTCTTCTCTTCTCCTCTATTCTCTTCTACCTCTTTCTGTCACATGACATGAGCTTTCAAATTTTCATGGTTAACAAGGAAGCTTGTACAGAGTATTCAACATGCAAATGAACATATCACATGCTATGGCTGATTTACGTCTCTTTAACCATTTCTTAGCAGAATATCCTAATTCCTCATGTACGCACTAAGAAATGCTTCACCATAGCAGAAGTTAACATTGAGTTTTTGCAGTCAGGAACATCCTCTATGCATATGCCCCTTTGCGTATTGTATAACATTGGTTGCTATGAAAATGAGCATGATGTTACACAGAGGCCATTAGCCGAGTTTGTTTGACACACATACTAAAACAACAAGGATATAAGCTGAAACTGATGTTTGAGGCATTTTACATAGAGGGTGGTGAAACACTACTAAATACTACACTAATAATCTTTCATTGCAGCAGTAAAGAACGTTTCGTAGTTAATCATATTGTTATGTGACACTAGAAAGTTGGTTGGCAGGGAGATATGATGTACGTGTTACCATGGAGACAAATGTTAGTTGTGAAGTACTATGAACCCGGTTTAGGTTTGAAAAAGTCTAGTACTAGAATGTTATAAACAAACTTTTGTTATTTTAGACTCCGATTTAGTGGGTTACCCTGGCTACTTGGTGACATCATCAGATTTCATGAAGATGGTTTATGTCATCTATTATATGACAAGGTTTAGTAGTCAAGGACCCTCAGGTTGGTAAGTTATACTTAATTATATGCAATTAAAAGATGATTTACTTACATGGACCACTGAATCATAATCTACGTTCATTGTGAAAAATAAAGGAAAATGATCGTATAAAATTAAGCCATCATGAACAGCAGTTAAATCAGACACAGTATGTGACAATGTCTGTGAGTAGAGTATATGATCGATCCAGGAGCGAGATGAACCATCATCTCGCTCATAAGTATAACCAACAGAATTCCTCAAACGCAAGTCACACGCACACAAATTTAATTCAGACATTAAATCAAGTAGCAGTCTCAAACAGTAACTATCACCATCAAAATCAATATTTATGCACTTGTGACAGGTGGCAGTGGCAGCAGGACACTACCCCCCAGCTGTGTAGTGGGGTTTACCACACCTTATAAAGATTTCTGCACCACTAGGACCGCCTCTGTTTAGATTGCATTGTAATCTTCTCGCACCACTGGTCTTCGGCTTGCCATTTCGCTTCACCAATGTCACTGGCTCTAGTCGGGTCCTGTCCTTGTAAATCGCCTGCGCTTCGCCCTGTGACTCTTGCTGTTTTTGATGAACTGCTTCTTTCTGACGAAGTTCTCGCTTGACTTTTCAAAGTCTAAGGTTGAGTCCATCTGAAGGTGTCCATCTAAAGAGTTTAATGTCTCTCATTCCAACAACTAGTTGATTTCTTAGAATTTATTCTTTGAACTCACTGAAATCACCTGTTTCTACCAACCGGTAGAGGGCAGTAATGTATTTCTCAGCTGATTTATTTGGTAGTTCACTATCGCAGTTGAATTTGGCCCGCTACAAATATAATGTGGCTGCGGGGATGTTGGTCGAGGTTAATACGTCATCTGAAGAAGGTCATCATCACCCAAAGTACTAGGGAAGTATTGTTATCAATATGTGACTGGTTCTGCGCCATGGCTACTTGTCGCTCAAGAAGAATGCGAGGTCAAGGGCCCTTGCCACCTACACCCGATCCCAAGGAAGAAGTGGTCGGGAGCATAGCTCTACCCCCCTTCAGGGGTCACCCCCTTATAGTGCTTCGCCCTCTACGTAGTGGAGTATTCTACTTAATTGTCGTTCTCCGCTTTCTATGTCCAGACCCTACACGGCACGGTAGTGCTCAAACTGCTTCTTCCATTTAGGCCAGTTGTCTGGATAGGCACCATGTGGAAAGCTGTGAGCCTTAGCTAAGAATGAGACCAACGGAATTGTTACACACATACAAGACTTTATATACACAAGAAATGATGACAGATAATGATGACAATCTGACATGCGCATACATGACATACACCACACCTATGTGGGAAAACAAAAAAAGTTCTCAAGCTAAATAATACATGAAAGTAAGGAACCTAGGATCTCTATCACACGACTAAACCTTGTGGCTGCTCCAGAGAGGGGAATTTATAGCATTTAAACGTTCTGTGAAATAGTTTTAGCATAATATATTCAATAGCTACATACATTTATGGCTCATGTGCTAATTTTCTTTCATTTTAGCCCTATTTCTAATATTGCCGTTTTCTGATTGTGCACTGCATTGTATGTGGATTTTCAGATGCATGTGTCGTGAGATCGAGGCATGTCCTTAAAGCTACCAATAGGTGCATTGCATGTAGAGTTTTTATATGCATGGGAGGTGAGAGATTCTGGTGTGTCCTGAAGTACCGATATGTGTATTGCATGTGGAGTTTCTTATGCATGAAACAAATTAGGACATAACCTACCCTTCCATACTTTTATAGCTCACCTACCAACCCATCACTACCTCCAGACCTATTATTCTATAGGTGTCTGATTCACTTAGCTACCTCCTCAGACGCTATTTCTCTACCTAGAATATTATCCCTACTTCTGTTAGACATTGAACTAAATTCTACAAGATTTTCCTCAACCTCATTCTTCCTAACCTCTTCATCTACACTATATACATGTACCTAAATGCTCGTAATGCTTCTGGAATACCTCAAGCTTTGCCTTAGTACTAGATAAAGATATTCCCTCACTATTCTTTAAAGGAAGAAATCACTTTTTTCATGCCCTTCATCCTACAAAGGTAAAAATTCATTGCTATTCTCCTCAACATCTAAATTTGCTTTCCCTACAACCACATTCCATAGCCATAGCATACTTTTTCTCTAGCACTATATAGCTTCTTAACCTGTTTACATATTCTAACATACTCATCCCAAAGCTCAGGCTGCCCCCTAACAATCTTCCTATACACCTCTCTCCTAGTTTAATTAATTCCTCCACACTCAACTTATCTTGAATGAATGGAGTTCCAGCCCTCGTAAGTCTTCGATATCCAGTAAGCAAAATCTCTTTCGTAGAGCTGTGATCACTGGAGTATAACTTGACTTTTCCTCCTCTGGTAGCATCCGCACTGTGTGCTCTGCTGTCTTTTCCAGATGAGCCTTTAACTGAAACAGCTATTGCTCTTCACTCCAATTAGCCACTCGAGCTTGTTCTTCAAACCGTTTGACCCACCGATCAATATCAATACTCTCCTTATCAGTATTGATGCTCTCTCCACTAAACTTGTGAAGGGGAGGCACGGCTTGAGCAGCCATAGCCTGCACTTGTGCTTCCATCATCCATCATTGAGCTTCTAGTAGTTGTGCTACAGTCTGCACAATAGTCCCTGTCTCCGTCGGTAGTGGGTCTCCCGAGATAGATTTCTGGCTTACTCCCAACCTGCCTGTAGTACTTGCATCTGTCTGAGTTTCTGAGTCACTACATTTGCTGCAAACAATACTCGTCTTCAAGATTCTGAAGTTGTGTCTCTGTCTGTAGTCCTCTTGGATGCAGCACCATTTTTGTGCATCTACTTCATGTTCCACTCCGTGGCTCGTCTCTGTCTCCTCATTCTATCTTCTTCAGGTTCCACTTTGCTTTGCTCTAATATTTTCCCACTGTAGACTAGTCTGACCATCTCCATTTATCAGTCCACTTGTGTTGTCATACTTGAATGCTAAATCGGTCTCTCTCACTCCACACCAGTGCTTCTTCCAGATCTTGTTCTCTAGTCTCTCTCAGGTACTTCCGCTCCACATCCCAGCTCCTTCTAAGATACTCTATTTCTCTATATTTCTGTAACTTATACTCCATGCAAGTTACCTCTCCTTCTTCAGGGCATCCATATGTGCCTCAATCTGTCGCTGGTCCTCTTTGGCTGTCTTCTTTGTTAGCTCTGCTTCTGTCTTGAGCCTGTCTAACTCTCTTTTGGCATCCTCCACGTCCACACATGAACTGCTAGCTTCCTCTTACGCTACTTTCAACTCTCAGTGCGCGAACGTCAACTCCCATATAACTTTCGCCAACTCCACCTCCTTCTCACTCAGCAACTCACGCATGCGCGCCATTTGCTCTAGTAATTGATGTACGTCATTATTATCAAGTTCCGTCGTAATTGTCACGTTCGTTTCCTCACTCATTTGCGGGTTCTTAGTAGTCCCCGATTTCTCTGTCATAGCTGCAGGATCTGCAGGGTTGCCAAATGTAACAAATACTTTCACCTTCGAACATCTAGCGCGAGCTCTGTAGCCATAGTAATGAGCTGGCTAATCACCAGCCACCATGCGGTTCAAGAACTTACTTCAACTGTCTTCATGTGGTCATCACGTGACCTTACATAGTATGACTTAACATAACGTAATAGATAATATAACAGAATGATGTGGCATTACACAACCCAGTATACCTGTTTTGACTAAATTACGCGGGAGATACATAAGAAATGCAAGACCTTAAGGACATTGTTCATTTGGTGTGTTTCATGTCTTGTATGTAGCCAGTTTTCCACTAAAAATATTAATCTTCAAGAAGAATATGGAATTGACTTGGATGGACCCAATGGAGTTTAATTTGATATTTGTCTTACTGGACACCAGCCTCATAAATGATCTTTAAGATCACAAACAGTTTAAAGAGCCAACTTACAACTACTGTGGGTATTTATTCACTCGAAAGTCCTACTCTGATGTCATAGGTTTACATATCTACCCCTTCCTCTAAATAGGGTTACCTGACATTGTAATTAACCTAACTTTATGTCCTGGTGTCATTGCTGCCTCGCCTTTGTGTTATATAACAAAAAGTTTTCCAATTTTCGTGTAGTAGCGGCATACTGAAACCAGGCTCGTTCATTTTACGCGAATGGACTTCCGTGCAAACGCACTGCCTCTATCTAATATGTTGATTAGCAAGAGTAACAATGGACAGACACCAAACACCCAAGCACCACATAAAGACATAGTCACAACACATAATACGTAAAATATAAGGTATAATACAAAAATACAGCATAAGAAAAGGAACCATAAAATGATATATAGACAAGACCTGACAATTATAAACTGAGAAACGTAAACAAGTACAGCAACCCTACATAAAATGTAACTTGTACATAATACCCAAAAAGTACGGAATGGAAGAAGATAGTCTAAACAATTGCATTAACCTAATGACAAAAAGTCACACAAATGGAATAAACAAATAGAAACAACAAATTCATAACATAATGATATAAGATACTAAATGTTACTAATATATAGTGGTATTCATACAATAAGTAAGGGTGCACAAGGCTACAAAAACAGGTGAAGGAGTGTTAGTAAGTTGAGAGCATGAACAGAAAGAGGATGAAAGGCAAAGCAAAGAAACACAATTGAATTACACTCAAAACAGCTACATTTTTCCAAAGAAAATGGGCTACCTTGAGTGGGACTCAAACCCACAACACTCCGCTTTCCAGGCAAAGTGCTCTACCATGTGAGAGTGAGGGTGATAGGGTTGTAAATGTGAAAAAAGATAATACAAAGAAGATGATTTTAGAAGGAATGGAGAAATAATGGTTTAGTGGTTCATCTCATACCACTATGACCTTCAACCCACACTATTGACTACACCTGTCGACAGATATTGCATCCTCTGAGTAACGGCGATGACTGTAATTTCTTACAACCCGAGTTGCATTACATTGTTAACGAAGTGTTTCCTGCTGGCTTTTTAGTGGAACAGGTTACGGGTTGCACGTCCCCCAATTTGTGCCCCAATGTCTACATGACGGACACATGCATTATGATTATGACACCACATAGTTATTACATACCATCCATAAGTTTAAATAAAGGCTTACATAGTTGTTAGATATTTCTTGCATGCCAATTGAAAAGAAATCATTTTCAGTCATATCAATGCCTTCTTGTATTTGTGACTGCAGTGACATATTAATATCTTGCAAGGCTAGTAGTATTTCACAGTCTTTGAGGTCTTTGATCTTTACCTTACCATCAGCTTAAATTGGCTGACTATGACACAGTCCTGCGTTACACAGTATTCCAAATTTCTCGATAGATGATGAAACACTTGCTGAATATGCAGAAAGAGGAAGCACACATCGATTTCTTTCCTTGCTATAATCTTCTCATTGTGATTAAATAACGATCCAGTTATTAGCACATAAGTTAGTTCAACACCATATCTGCTACTACTCATGTTAGCATTGATGTTTTTGTGCAGTCTTTCATTCCTATTTGTGCCACAGCCTGGCGGTATGCCTGATAGACATCCTCCTCTTGTGTGCACTCCTTTAGAGCTATATATTGGTTGGAGAATTTGCTTATTGTTACATGTCACATTTTGGCATTTGGCAATTGACCTTCTTACAGAGGACACACAATAGACGAAAACTCTAAAACAGCTCCATTTCACAAAGTGATAAAAATGCGGTTAACGCAAGTAGAGACAGCTAGTGTTTTACTACGTGTGTAACAGTTGAACCTCTCTATAATGGACAACTTGGTGCCAGGGTATTTGTCTGTTATAGTAGAGTGTCCATTCTGGAGGGGTTAAGATGTAATGATCTGTAGTAAATTGGGACACAGAAATTTGTTCATTACATCAAGGTTTGTGACATAGAGGGGTGTCCATTAAGCAGGGTTCCACTGTAAAATTTATTGAAAGAACGACGATGAGATACCTAGAGTTCGTTTCACTTGTACTATATTGTACAGCTATATACAGTCCCTCGAATGTGTGCCTATTTAGTTAATATTGTTTCTTTACCAATTGCAGTTCTCATGGCGCATTTGAACTGACTACACCCACTAGAGAACCAAATTTCAAAAGTGGATCGTCAGCCACTCTGGCTTGTACAGCAACTCTCCCATTGTACGTGGGTGGACACAGAGGTCACAGGGATCATTGTCTAGGAGACTACCAATGGACTACTAGACAAGAATGAAGGAAAATTTCATCTCTGTCAGTCGTACAGGAAGCCACACCCACCAATTTACCCTCAATTACAGGTGTTTCACGCGTGCAAATAGCGCTTGCACGCAAATTACGCGCTTACATGCAGATATAAATTTTTGCGTTATGTATGCCTAGCAACAGTCCTTGCAGTTTCCATAGTGTTTGTTTACAAACCTTCTGGAATTCAGCTATGTAAACTGAGTCCAGGCGCTCCTCAAAGGTTGAAATAACTCATACACCGCAAGCGCATACAATATACACGGTAAATTTCTACTACGCATTACAAGAATCTCCCTAGACAACATAGTATGGCTGTCCAGTGGCTTCTTGCAACAAATTGGAAGACCTCTCCAGCACCCTTTCAGTTTTTTCTTGTCAACAAAATAAGGTGAGATTAGTAGTACTGACATAAGTCTTTCTAATAAGCAACAACTAGTGACCGGATTTTTTTGCTGGGAATTGTAGTCCATCTTTTAGAGGTACCCTGCTGGCATCATCATGGCCGATAAAAAGAAATCTGCGCTTGAGCTGCACAAAGAGAAGATGGAGAAGTATGTGCAAAGGTCATGCAAGGAGGAGAAAGAGCTCACTCTTGCAGAGAGAACAGTGATCTACTAAAAACACTAGGTACCAATGTCACATGTGACAAATGTGATGTGCACCCTGAAACTTACAGCCACAAATGTCACAACACAGCTCAGAAAATGTCAAGTTTAGAACCAGGATCAACTGTAGAGACATCACTTGTGCCATTTGAGTGGTCAGGTCACAGTGATATCAACTGTTGGGTGTGTACAGGAAAAGCAGGTAGGCCTAAGAAGATGACAAAGATGCATGAACGTCCAAAAGATTACAGCGGAAAGGGGATTGCAATCGCTCTGATGAAATCTGCTCCACCAAGCAATCGGGCAGACCGGCCACTCTCTCTCTCTTGTTTTCTCCCTCCTCCACCATAGTCTCTATCCCTTGATGATCTACAGTGTGCAATATGTAAATGCATTGTAGATCGTCCTGTGGAGACACTGTGCAGACATTTATCATGTGCACTATGCATTAATGATATCATTCTCACCGCTGAGTGCAGTATCCAATTTCCTTCCTGCAATGAGACACATGAACTTTCAGCATCAATGTATGTTGTACCCTCAGATGTGGTTTTTTTAAGTACTTGGATCACTCTTGACCCACTGTAACAGACCCTCATGCTCAGGGATTCTTTCTGAGAAACCTGGCAGAACATGTGAAATCAGGTTGCACAGTGCACTTCCCTGCTTCACTGCATCTAAATGCAGATCAGATAATCCCTCAAACACTTCAGTCACCTCCAACAGCAGAGAAACAAAAAGCTGCTGCCAATGTCTTCAAGAGACTGCTCCACACAACCACTTCTCAAAGTTCATCTCAGGATTCAGCCCAACAACCTGTTGTAAAGCTCAGAACAGACAGCATGGTATAATATAATTACATCACTGTGCATCCACTTACCCACATATTACCTTACTTTCAAGACTGTGTGTCTAGTGAGAGTGTCAACTCCCGGAGTTTGCAGTGAATATGCCAGCTGTTGGACCAAGAGACGACGTAGCACCCAAATCTCAGCTGTTAGGAGTGCTGTGAGTAGAGGAGCAGCAACAGATCAACTGAGGTATGAGCTGTCTACGCTCTCAGATGTTGAGCGAGAAGTTCTCACAACTCCAGCTAAGCTACAGATTTCGGCCCAAGAAACCCTCGCTAAGAAGGCCAACCTCGTACTACCTTGGAATAAGATCAGGGTTATGAGAAGGTAAGTTACATAGCACACAATCATTAATCATTATGAATTGAACAAGATGGATGAAGGGTCAAGGCGTACAGTTAGCCAGCGATAGGCAGGTTCGTAGGGTATCTAAGAAACTACTTGGAAACAATTTTGTTGGAACAAAAGTGCCCCTCTCACAACCACTCCACTTTGGCATAGATCTCAAAGTTGCCCCACTTGTGTATGTGCCAGATCTGGTTGGCAAAGTTTTACAACTTCTAGATCAGAATGTGAGGTAAAATTAAATTGAATCTCCAGGTATAGCTACCGTAAGAAGTGTTATTGTTTTAGTTTAGAGAGATTAACCTGGCACAACAGCATCATTCCAGACTCTGAGGTTTTGATAAAAATTGCTGGGAACAAAGGTGCAGACACAGTTAGGCTTGTCATCCAACTGTGCAATGTACCTCACCCCAACCCTGTGTGTGTTTGCCGTCTTTGAGGGGAAAGATACAAGTAGTAATCCTCACATTGCATTAGGCAGAAGTTGGATGGCTAGCTGCAACACAGTGGAGGTTATATAATAGTACACAAGCTGTACTTTCAATTACATCTAGTGACCAATAGGGGAAAGAAGATCCACTTGTTCTCCTCTGGAGATAATGAATTTCTTACTCGAATTTATGGGATTTCTGGAGCCCAAGGTACGCATATTACAACTAAGAAATTGTTAATAATAGTATCTCTTCGGATGTCATCCATGCCCGTGATGTACTATAAGCACCAATCAGGGTATATGAATTTGCTGGACTGGAGCCGGTGAACTGGACTACTGGACTGGACTACTGGACTAGACTACTGGACTGGAGTATACTGGAGTGTAGGAATTTAGCCGAGCAACAGCAGACTACACGACTTACTCTGGATCTAAAACTTTAAAACACCTCTTCTCGCCCGGCTAGCTAGTTCTTATACGTGGGCATGGCTCATAATTCTGCGCAAGCTCCTCTTCTACATGAAACGCGTTGATTGGGAATTGTGTGTATGTGTGGTTCAGCTCCAGCCTAGCCTTTATCTGAGTGAATCAGGGAACAAGGATCTCGAGCAAATCCGATCATTAGTGAAGAGTGTGCTGCAGCAAGTCCTGTTAAGATTTTAGAGGGAAGCAAGTACAGGTTCGACATTAAGAGTATTTTACATTCACAGTGTACTCCATTGATATTCACCTGTCTAGGAACCTCGTTCAGGCACTTTGTCGCGAAAGTGAAAATGATAGTGAAGTTTATGAAATGGAGTGTGAAGACCTGTTGAGCGATGACGATGTTAAGCCAAAAGAAAATTGAGTGGTAAGCTATGTATACTTAGAACGTTGCTTTGTGGTGTGAGTTGATTTTGTAGGTGCCATAATAATGCTCCATTGCATGTGGAGGTTGAATGGTATTCTTTTTGCAGGAACTCACAGGGCTTACCAATTTTCGAGCAACCTCTGCCTTAGTATTCTGCTCATCGGATTATGGAGATATTACTAAACCCAAATATAAACAAGTCACTTGTAGCTCATGGACGACCGATTCAAGCTGAGAAGGGCTCAAGTTTTGTTGTGGATTTAACATCATTGAGACATGCATAAAAGGAGTGTCGCTATGTCAACAGAGAATCTAAAGGAAGCTCCCTGGCCCAGAGTAGTGGAGAACTTGCATGAGAAGAAGTTGTTTATTTTGTTGATGGAAGAATCAAAGCTGCTACTATCTGCAAGAACAACAATATCAGGAATGGAGAGACACAGTGTCGGTGGTTAAATCCGTTATAATATTGAGTGGCATTTGCCTTTTTCAGAAATGAATGAACTAACAAACAATGACTTAGCTACCTACAGTGATTACTTTTAATTTGTAATAAAGAGTATTATGTTGCAATTTCATCATTTTCTAAAACTCAGACAAGAATGTTATTTTATTATCTCCTATAATGTATGCAGTATATTCACCAAGGTGCTGCCATTATCTCTGAAGTTTCAGAGGAGGAAGGTTGTCTGAAATTTCAGAGATTGGTGTTTCTCTGAAATTTCAGGGGTTAGAGGTTGTCTGAAATTTCAGAGGTTGGTGTTTCTCTAAAATTTTAGATGTTGGAATTTGTCAAAAACTTCACATGTTGGAGTTTGTCCAAAATTTCAGATGTTGGTGTTCGCCTGAAATTACCGAGGTTGGTGTAAGTCTGAAATTGCAGATTATCTGGTTTGTCGGAAGCTTTAGATGTTTAATTCTGTTGAATTCATATTTCACTCAGTATTACTTCTTGGTCAGTGTAAATTGTGGCCACCAATATTCTATTGGCAAATTCTAGTGGAAATTTTAATCCTTAAAGAAATTCTGAAGCTTCAAAATTCGAAATACTCAATCTAGTAAAAATTCAATCTTTAGAGAAAGTACAAAGTTTCAAGTAACACCTTCCACGAATCTTTCCTGAGTTTCGAACTTTTTCTTCTCCAGAGTTATGAAGTTGGCTGAAAATGTGAACTTTATATTCCTTAGTAATTTGCAATTCTTCTATATGATACCTATTGAAATAGCTGAATCCTGGGATTAACAAAAAAATGCTTACTAAGTGAAAATTTCTAGATAAAGGATTTCTTGTTAAGAAAAATCTCTACATGTAAGGGCTTTTAACATAAGCGTGTGCACTGAAATAAGTGGGCTTGGCTGAGTTAACCAACAGAGGTCTCTCTAGGGTTGTTAATTGTCCATACACGTGTACACTGATGCTCGTGTGTCTCGTGTGTGATGGCTAAGTCCCGCACTCTATCTGCCTTACCTTGTGGATCGAGAAGCGTATATTTTACATAGCCAAAAGAATCAGCAGAATCTCCCGCGCCATTATGACAACATAGAGGACCTTGAGGTATGCTGCATGCGCAATGCCAGATCATGAATTGCTAGCTGTTAATTCTTTTGTCATAGGTCATAAACGTATCCTATCTGTTTCGACTGGAACCTAGTACAGTCTATCTTCTTGAGGATGTTGAATCCCAGGTTATATTCCCCCTTGATGACGGGAAGTTCAGCAGAGACGTGATTGCTGGATTAACGTACGTGGTACATGGAAATCTACGGAGTTCCAATAACAGTCAATGTCGTCCTTCACATTTTGGAATTTGCCGTTAGAATATTGGTAGCCACAAGGTACACTGACCCTTCTTATATTGTAAACACAATTTGGAAGTGTGTCAATTTTCAATTTTATTGATGATTTGTGCCAGGTAAAATATCTTGACTGTGCCACAGCCTCTACTGTTGTATTTTTTGGTTGTTACACTTTCATTGAATATCTGTAGGAGGAGTAAGAATTTAGACATACTTTTCTGATAGTAAATGTAAACAAAAATCAGTAAGCCTAATTCTGGAGTCTAGGAATCTATAATTTAGTAAAATCTAACTGATTTATCAGATTTAATTCCTATATTCCAGAAAAACAGACTTTTAGACCCACTTTAAAATAGAATATATTGCTAGTTACATGACAGCACCTGTGTCAAGCTTCATTTTTAACTTGACTCAGAGTACAATGGGTGTGAAAATCACATGAGAGTGTCAAAGTTTAGAAATTGCAAATAGAAATAGATGGATATTTCAGTATTGCTATATCATTGGCCTTACCCAAATCTAGATCCTATTCTGAAAGTAGTCTTCACTGTATCGCTTCGCTTCTGAGCACGCATATGAGTCAATCTCTTAGTGCCACATCAAAATGATCACCACACCCACAGTTCTGGGAGTCGTTGCAGGTCAGCAACATACGTGGCCACATCCTCCCCGTTGCATTGATTTCTATGGTGAAATCATTCTGCAATTACAAGCGGTTTTGGCCTTAGGTGGCTTCCTATGACAGTGATCAGTTCATTGTACTTCTTGGTAGACAGTGCTACTAGGGCCAGCAGGCTATGTAACAGTTTGTATGCCTTACTCCCTATCACGGTCAAAAGGATCACAACCTTCTTATCCTTGGCAACACAATTTGCCACAAACTACTGGCTAAGTTGGCAGGTGTACAGCTTCCAGTCCTCTGTCTGAACGTTGAACATGTCGACGTGAGCGAGAGTAGAAGTCATCATCGTTGAGAGTTGTTGCGTTTCTTAGCAATTTCAGATAGTCATAAAAAGAGCCGTATAAAGAAGGTAAAAAATGATAAAATAATGAAGGCCTTATAATATTCTAACACAAATTACTACGCATGCGTAGATTATGACTAACAATGACTCAATACATCACAAAAGGCATAATATCCCAGGCGTGTAGGCCTTGTGACAGCGAAGATATGAGCACTCAAAGAGACGTGGCTGGAGGTGAGTGGTAAGCGATGTGGAAAGATCTAGATCAACTGTAAGATGCCTGGTCTTGCTAAATAATGATTAGAATAGAGCCTTTAACACTCAGTTAGTAATTTAGTCCACAACTGTGAGTCCAAGTTCAAGGGTTTACTTACAAAGAGCTTTCAGGGCTTCATTGACAAAAAACCATGGCTCCTCTTAGGCTAGTAAGTCACTGGGTGTACAGCTTCCAGTCGTCTGACTGAACGTATAACATGTCGATGTGACCAAGAGTAGTAGTTATCCTCGTCGCCAGATGTTGCAAGTTTGGGATTGCTATTGGATTGTGAGTTACCAGTTAAATCCTGGTAATCCGCTCTCGTGTACATGTTTGTTGCGTAGTTGACGCAGCAGTGCGTGCTCTGCCCTCACTTGTCACATGACTGCTATGGTAACATGTGCGGTATAAGCGCCAAGTGCAGACAGGATTTCAATGCACACCAATCTGGATTGAGTCAGTGGACATTGTAGTGTAAATGTATCATAAGACATACTGAGCATGTTACAACGCGCTGCACATCGCTTACCACTCCCCTTCAATCCAAGTCTCTTTGAACGCTAATAAATTCACTATGGCAAGGCCAGGACACATGGGACTTATGGCATTGTGCAGAATAAAGTTTAAATTTTCTCTTTCAGCTTTCATAGGAAGAATATACTGTAGCACAAAGCTTAAAATATGCTTAATTTACTGGGACTGCTATACATTATGAGGTTAATTTAGTTTCCCACGTTCTCGGCTATTTTTTTAAGTAGTCATTGGCCTCGTGTCTCATTGTCCAATGCTTTACTAATGGTCCAAACCAGTGGCCTATATAACATACATGTGTGTATCTATATACATGCACAGTGCTGAGCAAGAAGAGGGTACATTTTACACTTTTTCGGTTTTTTTGTTAATACAATAAGCTATCATGGAATGTAAGTGGAAGAATCATTTCTTATAAATGAAAGGGGATGTAGGGATGAACACAAACAAGAACTCTCCTAAAGAGACTCACTGCTAATGTACATCCATGCCTACATCTTTGTTTCTATATAACAGTGACTTGTACTATATGATATAGTTACTGTCATGATTAAAAAAGAAAGATGTAGGCATGGATGTACATTAGCGGTGATTCTCTTTGGAAAAGTTCTTGTTTATGTTCTTTTTTGGTAATACATTCCCTTTCATTTAGAAGAAATGATTTTTCCACTTGTTCCAGTACTGTTTTTAACTCAGCATTTCTAATAACAGTTATAATCTTGGTGACATATACAGCACATGCATCAGGACGACCTCAGCATTTAACAATTTTATTTAACCCACACAACTCTCAATTTGTGCCCACACTCTCTTAATTGGTTATAAAGCAGCATAGTATTATTCCTAAGTGTATTTGTGCATGCTAGAGAGATGGGTGGGGATTTTATTGGAGGTTATGACCTTAAGAGTTGGTTTTTTTTATGGAGGAGCAGAAGCTGCTCGGTTAGGTGGCGATTTATCCATAATCATGTGAGTGTAAATATCGCCTTACGTACGGCCTATGTATTTTTCTACACGAATTACACCTTTTGCAGTCTATATTCAACATAAGTACACGGAGTATTAGCATTAACTAGTTTAATTATGCTTTAGTCATCAGGGGAGTTCCCAGACTTTCATGGTGTAACACAGGCATTAAACTCCCAACATGTGAAACACTCCAGCATGGGCGAGGCCACTCCACCTGTTAAGCTGGAGCCCAACATATTAATACTAGAACTAGGCTACAACTGGAGCTAACATATCAATACTAAAACTAGGCTACAACTATCTTAGATTAGCTTATAACTCTGTCTCCATCTTTTCTCTTTTTTCAACACTCTCTCTCTCAACTCTTTCTCTCTAGACTAAAGGCTTGACTTATGGGAATAGGGTTTTACCCTGAAGGGCTTGGCAGGGAGGGTGTGGGTAATGGGAGGTCCTAGCAAGGGTGTAAACCACAGTGGGTTGGTGGAGACAGTGCTGAGTAAGCCTAAAAGCCAGTTTGGAGTGAGTGGGTTTGTGAGTGAGTGGATGGGTGGGTGAGTGAGTGAGTGAGTGAGTGCATGAGTGAGTGACAAAATAACCTACAGAGGTGGGAGAGGTGGGAGGGTTGGACGTCCCACCTATGAGAGAGATCCAGTCCAGAGTTTTAGGCCTACCTTGAAAGTATTGTGCAAAGCTTTAGGAGATCCTAGGTGGAACGAAGCGAAGGCTATTGTTTAGTCCGAACAGTTAAACTGTTTTTAGCGTTGAAATACAGTGACTTTCTAATTCTCGGAGAATACTCGTGTTGTTTCGTTGGTCTTGGTGTAGTTTTATCAATTATTTGTACTCTTGACATCTTTTGGACTGTGATCAGGGAGGTTGAAGTGTATAGAGATATATGTTCTTGTTGCAGACAATATTAGAGTGATGTTGGTTCATTCTGATATTGAGCTGCTTTGTCGTGTGGCCCACGTATTGTTTCCTGCTCTTACTACACATAGACTACATTCCGGGAAGTGCACGTGGCTCTGTGTCGTACAGGAAATTTCTTTTTGGTCCTGGTGCTGGAGAAGACGGGGCTGCTGTTGAGAAGTTTGCATGTGTTGCACATCCTGTTACAACACGGGGCGATCAGTGGAGCTGTTCTCTTTAGAGGTGGCAGTTCAGTTAGAGCAGGACCTATTGCAGGTAGGCTTGTTGTTTCTAACTGCATCAACATGTCAAAGAGTTGTTCCATGGTCAGCCTCATAGCCGCCTTAATTAGTATTTTGTGTAGGTTCAGATTCGCCAGCGTTATGAATCGCGGCCTCGGTAACAAGCTCCCTCTATTGGTGTAATTTCACATAACAGGCCTTTTTAGGTGAAGGAGTCGAGGTATGGGTGGGCATTTGAAGATTGGGGTATATAGGCGACATCTTGTAAACAGACATATCCATTCTTTTTAGACGTCCAAAAAGCTTCTGATACTGTATGGCGTAGTGGCTTGTGGCATAAGTTGTTTGAGCTTGGTATTAAGGAAAGTTGTGGAGAGAAATAAAGGGATTGTATGAGTCATTCAGTAGTGCTGTATTACTAGGAGAAAGATTAGTGTTATTTAGTGTCAAGCAAGGTGTAGCCCAGGGATGTAGCCTGTCACCCATTTTGTTTTCAGTGTTT
>JAODVQ020045208.1:0-19476 GCA_025400075.2 Phenganax stokvisi
AAAGTCCGCGTTGAGAATCGAACCCACAACCTCAGTGGTGAAAGGCACATATCCTGGCGACTGCACCACCAAAGCCCCATATTCACATATTACCAATTAGGGTCATCTGATTAGGGTACATCCCTAACCCGGATATAGACATTTTAAATCAGTGTGAATTAAGTTCTTGCATAAGAAGATACAACTTTTGGATTGACCCAAATACTATAATTATGTACAATTCCTGACCTTGAAACAGACATATATTTCACTCACCTTATAAATGCATTATCCTCACTATCAACTGATCTCTGATCCTGGGCCCCAGTCTCCTCTTCTTCTGTGCTGTCTTGAGCCCGCATGCCACGAGGCAAATTAAGAACGCATTCTGGACGCCGTCTTCATAAAAAGTATACCAATAAAACTTTTTAACTTATCGAGACATGAACACAGAAGAGAAAGACTTCGGTCAAGTCTTCAGACCGTATCTTCAAAAACTATGTCTTTACTGTGCACAAGTTAAGGATAAAAATGAACAAAAATATAGAACTAAGGGTCAAGTCTTCAAATCTTATCTCTAATGCTAAAGAATTAAAGTGAACTTACTCTTGCGATGACGTCAAAGTAAACCTCTGTAATTCTGAAGGCGAACGTAAATAAAATCCCTGACCAAGTCGAGTAAACAATAAGGACTGAATACCCAAGAGATCTTCGCGTTTTATACAGTTTCTATTAAGTTGTTGTCTCAAACTTGGCAAAGCAAACACATTGAGATCCCCCTGATTATTTAAACATCCCAGACAGTGGTACGTTTCGTCTGTGTCACCTGAAAATAAGTTAAAAGATTTCTAATACAAGTTTCGCGATGAGTTCACTTGCTCTTGTGTAAGACGAACAAGTTTTCCTTGACAAGCATATAACTTTGTGAAGAATTTACTCTGACCAGTTTGTGTAATATTTACCTTCTTGCTTTTTTAGTGAAATGACACCAAGCTTCCGCACTTTCGATCCATCTATGGCAGTCAATTTTTCTTTGTGCTTTATTCGAAGTTGGGGAAGAGATAAAACTTTGAACTGTTCTTCGGAGCAAATGATTATCGAATGATTGCCACTCATGTCAGCAGCTAAGAACGGAAAAACATTTTCTATACCGCGGTCAGGGATTGTACGTACATATAACATTTGAATAATTTCAAGAAGAACTGCAACATATCAACATATACAAAAACTTCATCTTTATAAACTGTACCTTTCTCCTGACCGGTTTCTGCTAAATAATCATCCTGGATAGGGTTCCCATCTTTGTCAAGGACAAACATTGTAATAACTGGAGCGTTATGTTTCAAATGAATCTCAGGTTTCTTTGGGTGACACTGCACTAGTTCACGACGCCTTTGAGCCTCTGCTGGAACTTCGATTGAATACGGATATATATACCCAGAATTCGTTCCCACCCAGAGAGACGCCCCGTGATGCATACCTATAAAAAAAGAAGAAAAAAAACAAGATTTCAGTTCGTGAAGTCAGTTGAGATGCGTTTGCGAGACTTGATTGAAGTCTTTGCTCCATCTTTTTGCTCATGTGAAACTAAGTTTCCAAATCATGATTCCATTGATTCAACCAATTCAACTCACCGTCTTTCAGAAAAGTGTCTACCATATAGAGACATCTAACAAGACCTTGATAACCCTCTCCCACTTTACTACTTTCATCAATCAGTCTCTGAACTGGGGCTTCTTCTCCGGTAGGAGAATGTTGTCCAGCATCTTTACCCGACCGGGTACTGTGCCTCCTTCTACCACTACGTCGACCGCTTCGGAGACGTCTGAACGAACGTCGTAACGACTCCTTTAAGGTTCTCCTTCGGACGAGATTGCCTCCATCGGAACCCATGTCTAAAAAAATTTTTGACAAATGAACTTATTAAAGCATAAATTTTGCTTCATGATCACGGGACGGGGAGGCAGCTGCCCCCCCAGAAAGTTTAGAAGTCGAAAAGTTGGGCAAATTTTCAACATAAGTCGGGCGAAAAATGTGAAGGTAGATGTTATAAAGTCCGACTTTTCTCGCATTTTCTCGCAGTAGTCATTAATAATTACATAGCTACATTAATTTACAGCGCAGTATGGAAGCGCCATGTTTGACCGATTGTTTATAAATGATTACCCGTGAGAGAGGGGGGGGGGGTGTGACCGTGTAAATTTCAGTTAAAAGTCGGGCATTTCATTGTCAGTTGGGGAAAATATTCACTGCCCCTCCCCCACCCAAATTATTAGCTCCCGTACGTTTATGTTCATGATTGTATTAGCATACTCGAGATGGCTTAAAGAAAGTAGATATTAAACTGACAAAGCTATTCAATACGAAATGAATTCAAACTTGGACTCACCATCTGGACTCAAGGTACAACGATGTACAACTGGAACTTTCTGAACATAATCAAGTAAAAAAAAACCATGAGTGCTTCCTGCTGCAAGCCTAGAAAACAACACAATTGCCCAATCAAAACATGCGTAATACAAGCCTTACTCCGTATCAACCAATCAGAAGTGGCGTACTTACAGCCCCCATTTGGTTTTCAAAGCAACAGCAGTAATACTGGACGCTGGTGTTATCTGGACTATCATTGTTGGTTTGAATCCTTTCGCTACTTGCACTGCGCCAGTCTTGGGCATGAGAGGGCCTGGACCTTTCCAGTTGAAGTTCTCAAACTCCTTCACAAGATTCACATCAATAACCTGTGGAGATTAGCTACACAAGTTTAGAACTAGTAGAGGTTTCCACTATCCAGTAACAATTAATTTTGGCATTTCTTGAATGCAGAAAAAAATTTCTAGAAGACGACAGATTTTACTTGTAAAGGATCACGGACAATTGAGTCATTAAGACATCGCCGATGACTTACGTTTCACGGAAACCAACTTCTATGTAATACTGAACTAATCAATCACTATTCCCCATGCCCCCCCCCCCCTCCTATCAAACTCAGATTCTCAAAATTCGACCAAGCAGCACCAAGATACTGTTAACACTACTTCAAACCAACTAATTATAGCTCGTGTAATAAACTCTCACCGGTATCTCCACGCTTCGTTCCTCGTTATTCACATCCAAAACAATAACCTGACCACCATGGCCACCCACTGCCAAAATTTTCTCCCCAGCGTCAAAGTAGATCTTCTGGACACCCAAACGTTGGTCATCACAATACGGGTCATACAACCCGACTTTTCTAAGGTGAGGCCAGCCTTCGTCTTCGCCATCCGCCTGATCGGGAGGCTCGTGATCCCCAGAGAAGAACCTGGACGTCTGAACCGTGTAAAGTGGACTCATGTTCACTGATGATACATCCCAAAAGCGCACGGAGCCGTCCTCATGACTAAACACATATTACCAAACAAAATAACATCAAAATTCAAGGATTAAAAACATCTTCTCATTGTTTACCCTGTTAGTAATAAGTCATGTTGGTTGGTTTTCGAAAGCAAGGAACGACCTCCTGTGATTGGCCAATCCTAGAAATTTAAATAAATAAATTGTAAACACTTATAAATTTTTTTTAAAAATTAATCGTTTTCTTTTTATAACATCAATTGTGCAGACACTTTACCATCTTATAAATCAATAAAGATGAAGTTTTTGCATGAGAAACTATACTGTAATCTTTTTGAAATGACTTTCACACATGTACAATCCCTGACCTAAATGCTAAAACATGATACCTCTGGTGGGTAGCTGGTTCCCAGTTGTTCTCTGCCAGCTGCTTTTAGTAAAGTCCACAAGTCATTGGGACAATTGTGTACATGTTGGGAACATGTGATTGGTGAGGAGTGAAGGCAGGATAAATAGGGTGATGAATAAGTAGAATAACTAACAACAAATAAAACAGAAATGTATTCCTTACATTTCATTGTCAAATAAAATATTATTGGATGACTTGTTCTACAAAGCATGGTTTTCATAAATCATAATTCATTGGAGGCGACTTCATGGTCAGCAATCACTCACGAGTAAAATTTGTTTGTCAGACAGAAACCACATTTAGATTTTTTTTATCACTGACAATAAATCAGAGAACAGTACCGATGAATTACAATTTACGAAGATCCAGCATACAAACCCATTTTCTTTCAATAAATCGATGACTACAAACTCGTGTTCACACAAAACAGCTAAGCAGTTAGGTTTACCTGCAAATAACACAACAATACCATTTAAGTTTCAAAGCAAACTTTTACAAAACATTGTTCTATCACTACAACTTTTTACACTTTTACTTGCAATCTCTAAATTTTACTCTAACTCTTGCCACTTTACAAAATATCTGATTACAGTTGTCTACCAGAGACTTTAGCTGAAAAACTGATGATAAAATTACAAGTCCCAAATTACACACTTACTCTTGTTATATTTGTCAAATATTATAAAGAAATCCACAACTCGTGAAGTGAAATCAAACGTTGCCTGCGTTGAATCACCGCATATTACTGAAATACAATGTCGATCTCCATAGCTAGCTCGTGGCATCCCTCCACTAAAAATCGTATAAGGCTCGAACCAGGAAACTTTTGTGATTGCTTTACATGGAAAGGGACCAAAAGGACATGGAGACTCACACGGAGAGTCGCACTTCTGTTCTGCATCTTCTCGCAAGTTCCAAACAGTTAGACTACCATCAGAATGCGAACTCACAAACTTCTCTCCTGAGTGATAAAAGTCTAAACTTTCTAAACCTTGCATAGAGCAGAAGGACTGCTTGAGGTCACATGATTGGTGATCCCAGAGAACCATTAAACCCTTCTTGTAGCCAATCAAAACCTCAAGAAATTCATAAAAAAATAGTCAAAATGTACAGTAGGCTGACAGAAAAGTAACAAACTCTTTCAGGAGGGATAATGAGGGACAGAAGAAATAAGAAACAGAGGGATACATGCATGTCACTGTATCCCTGACCCTAAGCATTCCTAACTATCCCTTACCTGTTCCTTTTTTTGGGGGTTCTCTTGTATGGCCTCCACAGAACCAGGATTAACTGTTCGATTTTCCTCAGGAACACTGAAATATGATAATACTAAATTTATATTCTATTCAATAGCATATCAGACTATTTGGTTGGAATGATCAAAGGTGGAAAATTCTTCCTCAAACCTCCATCCACTCACCCTTGTATAACGACATCTTGATAAATGATATGATCTAGAAGATCAAAAGTGTTGATATCCAAGAGATAAATATTTCCACCCTCTGTTCCAAGATAAAGTCTATTTGTTTTCATCGACAATGAACATACTGCTATTTTCTTTAGCCTGGAAAACACAATTTAAATTACAAATAAGTTAACATAAAATTCTAGTTTTTACCGCTACACATCTTTCTCAAAGATTCAAGTTCTTGGATCTACAATCTTATGTCTAAAATCTTAAATCTTTTTAAGTGGTTTGGTTGCAGCAGCTCCCAGCACAGTATGAGAAACTCACTTTTCTGCCACAAACACATACTTCTCGAAGATAAAGTGTAATAAATGTATAGGTACTTGTCAAACTGACCTTCCTTGCAATGTGCAAGTCTTCACTTCTTCTAAAATAGCTTTGCCATCCTTCTTGTTGATCTCCCATAAATGAATACTGTCATGTGATACATCGTCACAAACACTTATCACTCTACCCTATTGTGGAAAGACATTTAACCAACAATTAGGTCAACAGCAAAGAAAGTTTTACCAGACCAAGATTATTTCCGACAAAGTGAGTAAGCAACAACTTTTAATGAATTGCTGTGTAGCTTAAAAATTCAAAAAATGGCATGTGATTTAAAAAACTATTACACTTCAAAGTGGACTTACCTGATTTGGTAAGAAATGCAATTCCTGAATTCTTGTTTTTGTAGTATGATATGCAGAGAGTTCAACGCCAGGCTTTCCAAAGCTTTTTGTGTCAAAGAAATCTATTGTTTTTAACTCATTAAGATACAGGAGTCTCCCCCCGACCAGTAAGATCACCTGGTTTTAGACGAATAAGATATTAAAATAGAGAAGACAAAGGCACATTGCGACCCCATTCATGAGTCAATAAAAGAAATAAGCCAGTGTCTTATCACGAGAGTTAAAACAAATTAACCCCACCAAATTCAACGTTATTAGCAATCAAATATGTGTAAAATCATGGCAGCCTTCACTAAACTTGCTGAAAACGGTCACATCTATCTATCATGATGCACAACATATATGGCCACAGTAAATTAAACACAATTTCTTTAATTTATTTCAGATGGACTTTTCGTCAACAGCCATATTTTATTGCATGAAATATTAATTGCTGTCAAGTGCTGTGTTGCAAATAAATTTTCATAAAAACTACATTATTAAGCATTTGACAAATAAAACAAAAAAATCTGTAGCTAAAGGACTTTTAAGAACATGAGTAAAACAGGAGGAAATTTTACTTAATGTAATCTAATTTAATGTATTTCCTTTTAGGCAAAAGTTATGGTAATTTTAAAACGTTTTTGCAACAGGGCATAGATTCATTGGGCAAACAGATAGGCATAAATAATAAATTAGGCCTCGTCAACATGCGGAGCATAAGTCATTCTCACATGCACCTGCTGTTTGTGATTTCCCCTCATAAGAACATAAAGATCAGAATTTTTTTTTTGACTCAAAAAATGTAAGTTTACAATCAATTTGAACAGGACTTGATGAAAATATTGGGTCCTAGAAATTCTTAGGGGACTTTTCTTGTTCTTTCCCCAATGACTCAACAGATTTATAAAAGATCATTACGATTACTAAGCAAGTATAGATATACAGTTTAGAAGTAGAGCAAATCATTGAGAATATCCAAAAAGTTCTAATTATTTAAAAACATTCTCAACTTTCTTAGAATTATAACAATTTCACAAACTTGTGCAGCAGTAAAGGAACAAATCTGTTTTTTTTGAAAAGAAATGCTCACAAAGGGGCATGCTTTTATTATAAACTCTGAGTGCAATATATTTTACAATGCCTAAGCGCCCGCCAAAATATAATCATTCGCACTCGAACGATTTCCGAAATGGACATCAAAATATTGGAACATTTCGTATGTAAAATCGCATTTTTTCCCATAGAATATCCTAATAAACACCGGAATTTTCTGTGTGACTTTGAAAACGTTAACTTGAGAAAATACAGACATAAATCAAACAGAGGATTAAAAGACATATTGACAGACTATTTGGGATATTTCAAAGAGTAATTTTGACATCAAACAATACTAAATACGACGCAAGCGGATACTATTACCAAACTATAGCAAAATCATTGAAATATCCCCAATCTTGACCTCAAAATACAGAACAGCATTTGGTCTTTGTTAACAGTCCATCTACACAGGCTATCACGCAGAGCAAAAAGCAGGCTACCATTGTAGACTTTGAAACGGTTCAATTTTTATACTCAATTTTAATTCTAAAGGATACATTTTCAAAAATCCAGTACTTGTCCCGATTGCAAGCAATCCTGTTTCTTTATCATAAGCCACAGCACTTGGTTTATGAGGAAAGCCGTGTTCAACGATCTATAAAAAAAACCCAAAAAACATTCCAGACATAACAAGTAACTGCAAATCGACAAGCTTTTTGAATAAGATTTAGGAACTTGAAATACGAGTTAAAATTTTCGCACAAACCTTAGCAAATGACAACAAATCCTGAGCGATTTTGTCTTTCGGATCAAGCTTACGTGCTCTGCCTCGTGTAAACCTTAACATTGTGGGAAAAAACTGCCTATTCTAGCATGCAGAAGACTTCAAAACTCGCAGACCATTACACGACGATCAAACTTTGTTGGCCAAAACGCCAAGGCGTGAACAACTAGTACTCAGGCTGCGAGTTATCAACTCTGAAGATAGATAACCGGGGTTGAATCTTACCAGGGTTTATATTCGTAGAGAAATAAAACCGTAGGGAATTATAACCCGGTAAGTCGTAAGGTTTATTTTTGATTGACTACGTCATCCTATATTTCAAACGAGGAACTTGATGTAATAGAAATTGAAATTGTCATACCAATCCAAAACCAAACATTAGCAAACCACAAGGAAAGAAGTATTTGCTTGTGGAAAAGATCGTATTTATAAGAAGACATACTTCCACTCAATAATCTTAAAGGCAAAAGGATGTACGATCCTAGCCAAGGAAGCGAAAATACCCCTACGAATATAAACAGGAGTGGTTTGAACTTTTCACAAAGTTCGACTGTAAAAGCAAATATCGAAAATGGAGATGTCTTTTACGAAACACCAGCTGCTCAGGGCATTTCAGGGCTATTCGTTGGCCTAGCTATCGTTATTTCAGTACATCAGGCAAGTACGCTTTCAAAATTTGGCAAGCTTAGCGTCAAATTGTGTACAACTAGTGTTCAAATTGAACCATTCAAAACAACGTTTGAAATATTTCGAATTCTTTTAAATTTGGTTCGAAAAACAAACAATAATTGTCAGGTCAGGTTTTTTCAATATGATACATTTTTAGGCTTTTGTGCTTGTTTTCTCACGCGAGTAAAACAATAAACAGTCGCTGACAGACAAACGGAAATGTATCATGTTTATTACATTGTGGAAATGGACCAAAATTTTTGATGCCAAAAATTTCTAAAATACACCAAATTACTTCTAACTCTCAATAAAGTGGACTGGCAAACTGGATCGACTCAATTAACTAATTCGCCTTTTATTATCCCACTTAGATATATCTTCACTTGAAATATTACACAAACCCGAACCAACAACGCTGGATTGTTCGTATATTATTCATTGTACCATTATATGGATTTCATTCTTGGCTAAGTCTCTTGTTCTTTCAACATTCATATTCAATCTACTTTGACACTGTTCGAGATGTCTATGAAGGTTTGAATATTAACTCATTAAGCGGCAATGGATCCAACATTTTCGTATTTCTCTGCCTAACACCCGATAATTTTACTCACAAAGAAGGACACTTTTGCTTTTTACTGGCTTAACCTATAAGTCTCTTTGTCTTTGCTTCATTTAGCTTTTGTGATATAT
The DNA here is from genome assembly GCA_025400075.2 of Phenganax stokvisi. NCBI lineage: Eukaryota > Metazoa > Cnidaria > Anthozoa > Malacalcyonacea > Clavulariidae > Phenganax > Phenganax stokvisi. Next base: position 9,027 of record JAODVQ020045208.1, read on the forward strand.
AACTTTATAAGCTTATGTTATGAGTATCTTGGTGGTGAAATTGCAATTATGAACGAACTACGAGGACGACCAGTCAAGTTAGTGAATCTGAAAACAAATTAACCAGTTTTAGTCAGAATAATGTACAAAAGTCTTCAAATCTTAATATTTCACCAGGGCAAGCTGGTTGAGTTGTACATGCTGTCTAAATGGAATGCAATATACGGTTGGCTTTCTAAAGTTTTGCAAACAGGTGAGTGATTAATTTAAGTTGTTCAAATTGTTAATTAATTACAGTTGTTCAACTTGTTTTTCCATTAAAAAACTCTGTCTATACTATATATTAATATACTTTTGGCTTCAATTACTAGGCAACTCTTCAGTTTTGTGTTGTAAAGCCAATTATGGTGATCGTTATTCTGATTCTATTTCCTCTTGGTTACTATGATCCAGGAGAATGGAGGTAAACAACCCTTTCAACTTTCCAAACTTTACTGAAGTCAACAACAATATGACTACATTCACCATTCTCACTTTTAAGGAAACTTCCTTAAACTAAGGAAATTTCGACCTTTTTTACTTTTTCAAGGAATTGTTTGAGGAATTTATTTATATTAATAAAATTATTTTGTCTATTTGAGTAGTATAACTGATGAGTTATAATAACAAAATCAATTTTCCCACCTTTTTACACTAGTACTTAGGCCTCATATTCCTGGGATCCAGGCTCGGTCACAGTTTTAAGGAGATTTTAGTCAATCTAAGGAATTCTTATGCTGAATCTAAGGATTTCCAAACAACAGGATGTGAGAGCCCGGACTACAATTTACTATTATACTTTTAGAGGTGACAGAGGCTATCTCTATGTAACGATTGTATACAACATCTCATACACACTGGCTTTATATGGATTATTTTTATTCTATTCTGCAACAAAGGAACTTCTTGCACCTTATCGACCACTTTTAAAATTCTTCACTATAAAGTCTGTTGTGTTTCTATCATTCTGGCAAGGTATGTTGGTACATGCCTTTGGTATTACTATAAATTAGCTGCTACTGAAATATAAAACAATGACACTAACACAGTTCATTGTTTTTCATGTAGGTTTCACATTGGCTATCTTTGAAAGTGTTGGTATAATAAGAACATACAACAATATATCATCTGGGAAAATTGCAAATGCTTGTCAAGATTTTTTAATATGTATCGAAATGTTTTTCGCTGCTATTGCTTTACGATTTGCTTTCCCGCATTCGAGATACCTTGACCAACGAAAACTGAACGAAAAAGGACAAGCTGTTGCTCTGAAGAGCATTTCTAGCAATTTTAGACAGACTTTAAACCCAAAAGACATTGTTACGGATGCGATACACAATTTCTCGCGATCGTATCAACAGTATGCAGGTGGAATGCCAGTTCAGACGAACGAGGATAATCCAACACCGAAAGTTGCTTATCATAAGAACGGCTACTCTGAAGAGACCATGTTATTAGATTCAGATTCCGAGTTTTAGATACCTGTACGGAGAAGCTAGCTTTTGTGACTAGGCTTGACACAAAAGATTAGCCATGTTCGCAGAATCTTTGGGTAGAACCACAGAGTATAACTAGCAAACTTAGGTTGATCTACACAGTTGTGTTTTATTGATTCGATAAATGCCTAAAATTAGTCACATGACTTGTGACATTCATTACAACTGATTTTCCAACTAGATTTTTGTGAAAAATTAAACTGAGAGTATTCTACAATGTAATAAAATTATAGTTTAATTTTGCCATTTCAAAATTCTAAAATAGCTTACTTTGGGGGGGGGCTTTATTTCTCCTATTGAATACGATAGTCAGGCTTAAATTTCAAACACTGCTTTTGAAATGTTTTTGCTCTTCAAGGCAGCCAATGCTGAAGTATAGTCTTCTAGTTGAAAGATCTCAATGCCCAGCTTTTTATAACTCAAATAATCTGTAGCCATATCTTGTACAAGCTGTATTGCTCGTGGAAAAGTAAAGGGATTGATAAGAGACCCAACAATTTTTAACTCTTTCATTAATACATCAAACGGATTGATCTTAATTTCTGAAGTTTTCGGGCAGCAACCAAACAGACAAAATGTAGCACCACGACGCAGCCAATTAAAAGCTTGCTGAACAGCTTCAGGTACCCCTGTGCAATCAATAATTGCATCAAAACCCCAGGTCACGTTGTTATTCTTAATCCCCCGTTTGTACAAAATCTCAAGGCTCTCTGGGTGCACAATGTTATAGCCAAGCTTCATTCCTGAGGCTATTGAACGTCGTTGCTCTGAAATATCACTCAAAATGACTCGACGATAGCCTTTGAAATGCATTAAACTTGCAAATAGCAAGCCAATTATGCCAGTGCCACAGATAAGGATATCCGCATCAGTTGGCAGAGGTGATAGCTGATCCCACCCTCTTAAAATGCATGAAAAAGGCTCGACAAGAACAGCAGCTTCTAAAGTGATCTGGGTTGGAATGGGGTGCACCTGAGCAGCAGGTACTCGACAAAAGTGTGCCCATCCTCCATTTCTCCATATACCAATGGCAGAGTTGATACCACCCACAGGGCAAAAATGAGGTTGTGCTTTAAAACAGTGGTGACATTTTCCACAGCTTGAGCTTGGGTTCACTACCACTCTGGAAAATGTTTAATCATTTTAAAACTCTCATTGTCTTGATAAGTTGCTCTTTTAGCGTTTCACGAGAAAGTATGAAGGCAAAAATATAATCTCCTCCCGGAAAAGGTACCTTATGGAGAATTTCACAGGGGGGTGAAAAACATTGATCAATAACGTTAGTCTGCCTCTGGAGTTATTCCTACCTCTCTCCAACAGAGCAATGTTTCACTTCAGCTCCAATTTCAGTGACTACACCAGAGAATTCATGACCAAGCACCACAGACTTTGCGCAGGGAAACTCTTTGGCCAACACGTGTAGGTCAGTGCCACAAATACCAGAAAAAGCGACCTTTAAAACAACGTCTGTTGGCGCTGAAACACGAGGAGGGGGTGTAGTGATTACCGAGAGCTCGCCGTCCCAAACTTGAAGAGCAGTGTTCATTTTCAAAACGAAAATATTGAGAGAAAACGAGATATTTTGCTCAAAATCTCAATTGTCTCAAATCTCAATTGTCTCACGAGCCCGTGGACAATCACAAGAAAAGGGATACTTGGTATGGTAAAAATATAAAGCACTGTCTATGATGATCTGAAAAGTAACTGGAGTGACAAAGCCAAAACTTGAAAAATGGTTCAATGCATGCTTCAATGTAACTTCCCAAATACCTAAAACGTAACTGGAACGCACGCAGATTACAAGAGTTATATTTTAATATATCTTTGTACATCGGATAAGTTATAAATGTAAAAATAAGCACAAATCTCTATATATTACAACATATGCCACTCACTCACGCACTCTATCTTAATATAAATAAAATATCATCTTGTTTGACAAAGTGCTTTTTGTTGCCAAGTTTCAACGAGCATTATAAGAGGACACAGGACGGTGGACAACTTGCAGCCATCATGAGTTTAATTCGTTTCACTATACACACAGCAGTCTTGCACGTGATGAAGCACAAAGACAAGTGAAAACAAGATTGATTTTCTTGTTCCAGTAAAAGCATAAAGTCACAGATTAGAGACTATACAGATTTCTCACTGCCCCAAAGTCGAATAAGTCCATTTTCAGTTCCTAGCAAGCGTCCTGAAGAGAGGAATTCACCCCCAAACACATGATTTTCAAGATGGTGTCTCTGTCTAGGGCACTTCCCAGGAACATGGTGAAAAACACAAAAGGACTAATGCCAAAATCATAGGCTTCAAGCCTCAGTCGAATATCTGTATCGTCTTTAATCTGTGACAAACTTCTGAGTTCGACCACCATTTCCTGTCTTGTCAAGCTCAAGAAAAATCAGCTATAGAAGCTAAATATAAACTACGCTACATAATAAGAGACCATCACATTAAAATATTCATATATTCTGGAGCTTTACTTTAAGTTTGATACGCTGGTAGAACTTTTAAGATAAGCTGAAAGAAAAACGAGGTAAAATAGAATAAAAAAAGTTTACAATATGTAAAAATGATAAATATGGGAGTGAACCTAGATAGAAAAACAAAATTAGAATATTTGAAATGGTAACACTTACAATGTTGATAAGCAGATCTGTTGGGTGTTGAGCCACTATCTCGCTTCTAAATTAAAGATACAGTCGTGATGAAATTATAGTCAAACAATTCTTACTAAACCCGTTCAAGTCGACCAAGGGCGTTACCTTTTCATTGTACGGAGTGCGCTTTGAAGCGTTTTCATTTTGAACTGGAAAAGCGGACACGGAAGCCGGACGCTTAGGGCCTGTAATAGAAATCATTGAAATTTAAAAAGTAATATTGCTTTATTGATGCAGCAAGAAAACCTTGTTCGTCGTACACACGAGCAAGTGAAATCATCAAGAAACATGTCAAGGAAAATTTGTTTGTCGTGTATACGAGCAAGTGAGCTCGTCAAGAAACTTAGTCAAGGAAAACTTGTTCGTTGTACACAAGAGAGAGAGAGAGAGTGATGTCGTCGAGCAACCTTTTAGGGTAAGCTTACTTATTGAAACAAAACCAACATACCAGGATTAAGTTTATAGCCGCCTATCTCTGATTTCCCGGCGTTGTTATTCATTTCAAAAAGATCATCCTCACTACGCTCTCCCACTGGCTGCGTTTTTGTTCTCGTCGTTGAGTGAAGACCAATGCTATCACATGAACTATACCGTGATAATTTCGCCCTAGCACTAGTCAGTTGTGATTCGCTACTAGTCCCTTTAGTATCCTCGGCCGCTTCTTCCAGCTTATCAAGTTTTCGTTTCAAGTTATCCACCTAGGAAAAGCACAGATTCTAGGTTCGACAGCACTCAAAATAGGATAAACAAGACGAAGACATAGTCATTGAAGAAATAATTTTGAGACACGACCAAAGTCATCTCTTTGATCATGTTTCTGCAACTTTGTGAAGACACATTGATTGGAGATGTGGTTTGGAGACTTGACCAAAGTCTTTGCTCTATCTTTTAGTTCATGTTTATGCAAATTTGTGCACGGTGAAAACATGCTCATTGAAGACACAGCGTGGAAATTATTCTACCTTTTTCGCTTACGTTTGCTGAAGCTCGTCTATAAACATCTGTCCTAACCTGTCGTAATAACTCTCGATTCTTGCTCTTCAGGTCAGCCAGCTCCAGTTCTTGTTCCTTGCATTTGCTTGCTTCTTTGGTTAGTTTACTAGTTTTGTTCTCAAGCTCAGTCACCTTACTTTTCAGATCCTCCATCTGACGGCTGTCTGCTTCTAGTTTACGTAATTTAGCACGTGACTCAGACACTTCCTTTCTGTGACGTTCCATCTCGTCCTCAAGCCTCTCACGATATTTACGAACCTGGGCATAAATCATAATGAAGATTAGTAAAAGATTAATAGTATAGGATTAAAATAAGAAATCAGATTAGATCAGATTAGCTATGTTCTCCATTTCAATGTCGGTGATTGATGACAAAAACGATGCCTTAAATGGCTTCAATAAAAAAATTACCGTATTTACTCGTTTGAGCACCGCCCCCGAATAAGCGCCGCATCTGAAACAATGAAAATTTAAAGAGCGCCGCGGTGCTCAATCGAGCAAATACGGTAATTAATCTCAATTTCTTGTATTAATGAAGGGCGTACGTTCAAGCAACGCACCTCTTCACGATGTTTTTGTCTCATAACGCCAACATTCGACTCCAAATCATCAATTTTCCTCTCCAAATCTCGTTCTTTCACAGTGCTTGATAATGAAACTTTGCCTCGCTTCACAGCTTTAGTGTATCTTTCTACTTCAGTTTCATGTTCAATTCTCATTTGTTCAATAGTATCTTCAAGACTTTTAATCTTCAACTGTAATTCCTCAACAGTCAACACATTATCTTGTTGAAATTTTTCTTTGTATCTTTTCATTTCGTTGTCGTATCTCATTTGTCTCTGCTCCATAGTCAACTCTAGTTCTTGTAATTTCACTTTAAGGCTCTCGTTCTCAGCTAATATACCAGGAACAGCACCGATAGTCGTCTTACGATTTTTCTCTTGATCAAAAGCTTCTTTGTATAGTTTAACTTCTTTTTGATATTTCGTGTCAATCTCTTCCATTTCCCGTTGCATTTCGTATATCTTATTACTCATCTCTTCGTTCCGTCGGAGTCCGAATTTCGTTGCGGATTCCGCTTTCTTTATCGCGTTTTGAAAATTCTCCCGTTCTTCCTGAAAATCGCGTTCCAGTTTCTCGATGTATTGTTCAAGCTCAGTGATTCGCTCATCCGCGCTACTTCGAGAAGCCTGGGTACTACTACTATTGCTCACTGCTGACGCAGCTTGAATCGCGACCAACATATCGGATTTGAGTTGATCGACCTCTTTCTTATGTTGAGCCTCTCTCTCGCACATTTCCTTATCATGTGATCGTTTCAATGCCTGGAGTTGATCATCTAGATGTACAACGTTCCCATTCGAGTCAGGCTGGGAAAAATAACAGATAAAAATTAAATATTATTCAAAAAAAAAAAGGAGCTATAAACTCTTGAACAACAATACCTTTCCTTCATCTGGCGTTTTGTACGTTTCTTGAACTCTAACCAATGTCACCATATCACTTCGTAGTTGCTCTAAGTCTTGTTCGTGCTCCTGATTCAACCTCTCAATTTCTTGCGCATGATCTTTCTTTAATGCTTCCACATAGCGTTCCAGTTTCTTTAGATCATCGTTCATCTCCAGAGATTCGTTTGACCTCGAAGTGGACTGGTATGAGTCAGGTTTTAATGCTTGTAGGACCATCATCATATCTGATTTATTCTCCTCCAGCTCTTTGCGATGATTTTCCTTTTGAAAAACAAACGAAAACAGAGAAAAATAGCTTTGAATCAGTTTTGCATATCAGACAATACACTGCGTGAAAAGCAGCATAAACAAAAGTAGACATAACCCTTACATAACCAAAAGTGACCCTCGGTATCCCACTGTGAAGACACCTAACGGTAACACAAGCAATTTCCTGGCCACAAAAAGGCATTATTTACCAGCCTAGTAGCACTGTTGTTTATTTAAACTCAAACATGACACGTCCCAAGTGAAAACTTGGCTCGGGTGAATGAGATTTTGTGAACGAAAGACAGGGGGTGTTTCGGTTTTCTGACCTCGTAATATTTATTTTAAGCAAGGAGTCAGGTTGTCGACACTTTGTTCTGACAACATGACGTCTTCATGTTTGCGATGTAAAATATGCAGTCCCCCATGAAGCTCGTGAATCGTGCGCAACAACTCGAGGATCAATAGACTTTTCAGATTCGTACTTGGGTGACAAAAGTAGGCCAAATTCAAACGATCCTTTCATAACTTAAGGCCATGTTACACGATGCACTTTTTCTTGCAAGTTGCAATGGAATGCTACTCTTAAGAGATGTCAATTAGAGAAGAATGCTTGATATGTTAAGCAAACATTAGCGGAGTGTAACGAAGGCTTCTGTTTGTCAATTTTACATCTCTTAAGAGTAGAATTGCATTGCAAGATACCGGAAAAATTGCATCTTGTAACATGGCCTTAAGTATTTTAAAGAAAACTCGAATTTCTAGCTATTCACTTTGTACATCGCTCATTGTGCAGGAGGCCCAACAGGAATTCGTATTAGTCAAAATAGCACTACAATTGACAGGTGGGTGGAAAAAGCTATAAAGATAATACATAAATCTCAAATGCTTTCGATGTTCTGCAATTCAAAAACTCAAAATCTCAGCAAGAAATTCTGTCATACTTTGGTCGAAAGTGAAGTCATAGAATGGGCATATTCATCATATAAGCAGCTACTTTTCAAATTAACCACTCAATGTCAATACTTGCGCTTCCTCAATTTGTTTATATTACCAAGCATTATTGTGCTCACTTGGTTCTATGTACGTAGGCTGAACAAATTTTCCTTGACCAATTTCTGGACAAGGTGACTTGCTCGTGTATACGACAAACACGTTTTCTTTCAGAATTTTCTACACAAAATCACGAGCAGCAAATAGAACTTGTCAGAGAAAATTTTCGCATAGTTTCAGTTCGAATCAAACCTAAAGTGCATATAATACCTTAACTTCTTCAAGTTCCTTTGAGTGAAGTTCTTTCGCTTGTTCAAATTCTTGCAAGCTTACAACGCCATTATTTAGCGCAGGTGTCTTAGTTTTGTAATCCTTCTCCAACGCTTCTATCTTTCGTTCGTTGCTACAAAAAAAGAAAGACGAATAAGAACGAGTGTGTACAGTGACTGACTGCTAATCTGTGGTAGACAACAGCAATTCATCGCAGTTCTAAAACAACACGGAGACAGGAGAATTTGATGGGAGCCTAGATAAGCATGTCTGGAACAAATCAAACCACATTCTGAATAAAATGAAAAACGGCAATAAATCTCATTGAGAACATTTCAAATAGGGAAAAAGGGGAAGGGAGGGGGCACTTTCATTGAGGGTTTGTCCCAGTACTCCACATTAACCATTTGAGGTGAATTAAAGCAAGCTTAGAGGAAGACTCCTGTTAGTGAGAGAAATTGTCTGGCTTTAGACAGAGAAAAGATACCCTTTGCTTTGTGTGGTCCACATAATGATCTCATACCGTTCTAACTATTAAAATCGAACAAGAAAATGTTCAGTTTGGTCCAAGCTTTAGCAGCAAACGCGATATAAAATTCACACACTGCACTTAGATGCATGAAGTGACGATTGTTGACAGAAATGTTGATAGTATAAACCACTGAACATTTGATACACCGCATGCAAGCTATATAAACAGTTACATTTTAATCAAAATATAGATGATTCTGGAATGCCTAGGCAGCGAAGTGATGAATGCTAAAGGTGCAAACAATGTACAATTTTGTGCACGAACAACTATTTTTAAAACCGACATTATTCAAAGTATACTGCTACCAAGAATCATGCACAAAAAAACTTCTACATCACTGGCATCGCAGTAATACTCTGTCAAATTTGTTATCATAAACAGAAGTTTGCCTACCGCGCTCGAAAATTTTTTCCACCTTAACATGATTGCCAAAGGCTCAGAACGCACTGCTTAATCCTAAACTCTGAGCTAAAGTGATTCTTAGCAATGACCTCTTAGTACGTCCCAATCATAGCGGAAAATCCGCTTTTTCAAAGCTAATTTCCAAAACCCAACAGGGGGATGCCGCATCTTAGCAAGAGATTTGGCAAAAGTACAAAACGGATAATAAGCTATGAGCTTCAGTACAGAATCATAACAAGGATACACACTAAATATACAGTTTACTGCAATAGCATTTTTTGCGTTGCAGAAGACGATAAAATGTAAACACACTTGTGTCACAACAACACTTACACTGAAAAGAGGACAGCGCTATTGAATAACGAGGAGAAGAGAAACCAGTCTGAGCTCTGAACGTTGATAGTTGTTGAATATTTCCAATAGGGTCTTCAAAGCTAGCTTGTGAGTTGTGGCGTGCAAGCTTGACGCTACAGATAAGCTCGCATGACACATATACTGTGTTTCATGTATGTTGAGCTAACCGTGGTCTAAGGTTTCAATCAAATTAATTGCAATTCTAATACGTAGGCCCAGATCTGTTTAACAGTCGACACGTTTCAATGGTCAAATTTCGACAGAAAACCACACTGGTGGTCTAGGATATATTTAAATAGTGCAGAGCTTTGTGGAAAGCGTCAAAATTGTTCAAGATTTAGCACATTCGCTTCAGACTATTGCACAGACATAAACAATGATCGATGTTGCAGACGCGTATTAATAACACTTCAATATTGCCAATATATTAGATCTTTAATATGTACCTACCTATATTTTGGCATATTTGACGCATCTGTCAAGGAGAGTGTACATGGGAAACCATGATATCGAACTTAGGGCAATTGATAGAGCTAGCGTAGACTTAATTTCGACACAACAAGTATATCGCATATAAACTGAAAACTCCGTAAGTATGAATAGCAATGAATCATTACTCTCGTTGCCCTAATACAATCACGAACCCAGCAGGAATGACAGCGTACGGCCTCCGAAACCACCGGGGGATCAACATTGCAATATAAACAGCACTGAACCGAGCCTTTGCAACAATCCGACCTCGAACTGTTAAATTTTTCACGTTCAAGCAACACTTCAAGGTGTTAGTAGTTTGCAGCTAAGAACGGGGGGAGGGAAAGTGCGTGGAAATGGTTTGGGCGGTGGGGTAAAGACAGGTAGAGTCACACGCACCAAGTTCCCCTGACAAGTTTCTTGACGAATTCACTTGCTGCAAAACTGGCCATATTAGCTCTTCAAGAAGACTTGCCAAAGAGTAACTTGTCTATTTTACGATTTCAAGAGTATTACCGTATTTACTCGTTTTACCGCCGCGGCGCT
>JAODVQ020045314.1:17972-34482 GCA_025400075.2 Phenganax stokvisi
TTGTTTCTTAGCTTCTCTTGTAGTCAATGATGATCAAGGACAAGATAATGGTGATCATGAGAATGGGCCAGAGAAATATAATGGTGGGCCTGAAGAAGGAAGAGGACACAGGAGGACAAGAAGGTGGTTAATGAGTGAAAGATGTTGATGGAGAACAAGACTTGGTATGATGTTGCTTTGTGTGTGTTTTGGTTTCTATACTTCTCTTGTAGATATTCGTGGAGGATAAGATAATAATGGAGCAGCATCAGATGTTTATAGGCAAGACCTGGTATGATTGTGCTTTGTGTATGTGTTCTTATACTTCTGTCATAGATAACGATAAAGCAGCCCAAGATGATGGTGATGGAGGGGAGCAGTTGTTGATGAGCCAGACCTGGTAAGATTGTGGTTTTGTGTATGTTTTGTTTCGTAACTTCTCTTGTAGTCGATGATGATCAAGGACAAGATAATGGTGATGATGAGAATGGGCCAGAGAAAAATAATGGTGAGCCAGAGGAAGGAAGAGGATGCTGGAAGATAAAAAAGTGGTTAATGAGTGAAAGATGTTGATGGAGGACAAGACTTGGTATGATGGTGCTTTGTGTGTGTTTTGGTTTTTATACTTCTGTCATAGATGTTCATTGAGGACAAGATGGTGATGATGGAAGAGTAGGTAATTGAGAAGCTGAAGATGTTGATGGAGGACAAGACTTGGTATGATTGTGTTTTGTGTGTTTTGGTGTTTATACTTTCGTCGTAGATGTTCATAAAGGACATGATGATGAGGATGATGATAGAAGAGTAGGTGATTGAGAAGCAGAAGATGATGGGGGACAAGACTTGTATGATAGCGCTTTGTGTGTGTTTTGGTATTTGTACTTCTGTCTTAGACATACATGGAGGACATGATGATGATGATGATGATGGTGATGAAGGAGTAGGTAATTGAGGACCAGAAGGTGTTGATGGGGACAAGACTTGGTATGATAGTGCTTTGTGTGTGTTTTGGTTTTTATACTTCTGTCGTAGATGTTCATAAAGGACATGATGATGAGGATGATGATAGAAGAGTAGGTGATTGAGAAGCAGAAGATGATGGGGGACAAGACTTGTATGATAGCGCTTTGTGTGTGTTTTGGTATTTGTACTTCTGTCTTAGACATACATGGAGGACATGATGATGATGATGATGGTGATGATGGAGGAGTAGGTAATTGAGGACCAGAAGATGTTGATGGGGACAAGACTTGGTATGATAGTTAGTGCTTTGTGTGTGTTTTGGTTTTTATACTTCTGGCATAGATGTTCATGGAGGCCAAGATGATGATGATGGAAGAGTAGGTGGTTGAGGAGCAGAAGATGGTTGATGGGGGACAAGACTTGGTACGTTAGTGCTTTGTGCATGTTTTTTTTCCATATACTTCTCTTGTAGATAGTGGTGGAGGATAAGATGACAATGGAGCTGTGTCGGATGTTTATAGGCAAGCCCCGGTATGGATTGTGCTTTGTATGTTTTCTTATGCTTCTGTCATAGACAGCGATAAAGGAGGACAAGATGATGATGATGATGGAGTATCAGCTGTTGATGTGCAAGGCGTGGTATAATTTTGTGTTTTGTATGCTTTGTTTCTTATACTTCTTTCATAGTCGATGATGGGGGTGGGGAATGGGGGCAGAATAGTGATGATGACAATGATCCAGAAGAGAATGATGGTGGTGCAGAAGAACAAAGAGGGATAGTGGAGGATGCAAAGGTGGTTAAGGAGTGGAAGTTGATTAAGGATCAGAAGATGCTGATGGGGGGCAAGACTTGGTATGATTGTGCTTTTTGTATGTTTTGTTGCTTATTCTTCTCTCATAGACAATGGTACTTGAGGACAGGATAGTTGGGGAACAGGAGACAAGGATTATGAAGCAGAAGATGCTGGAGGTTCTGAAGAGTATGATGGAGGAACAGAGGATTTTGATAAAGCTGTAGTTGGAATATTATCATGCAGCAGGAGATAAAGTGCATTACGGTGATGATAAAGCGGAAGATGATGGTAAAGTAGATCTTAATGTAGTAGATGATTGTGATAATAAAGCAGTGATGATGATTAAAGTATGAGAAGAGGATGGAGGAGTGGAAATGATGATAATGAAGGAGTAGAAGATGGAAAAAACGGAGAAGCAGAAGATGATGAGAATGATGGACATGATCTGGTAGGATTGGTCTTTGTGTATGCTTTGTTTGTTTGTTATACTTCCGTCATAGACAGCGGTGTGTGTTGGAGGACAAACAGATAAGTGAGGAGATTTTGATGACAATGCTGAAAAAGAAGATGTTTGTGGTAATAATGGAAGTACAGAAGATCAAGACATTGAGGTGAGTGATGACCTTTTTTATGACTGTACTTTTAGCATGTTTTGTATTATCTTCCTTTCAGGTACAGTGGGCATAATAAACAAATTGGGGGGAAAGGCATGAGATAGGCTGATGTTGCCTGGTGATGATGGAAATGGGTTCAATGATCACTAGGAACAAAACGTGTATCAGGCGGAGAAATGAAACGTGTTATGATTGGTTTTATCTGTAATTTATTTCTTCAACATTTTTATAGGTGCAGAGTGGACGTGACGAAGAATTACGTGAGAATTATGAGATGAGGGTGAACGGCGTGGTGATTGTGATAAAGATGACGATGATGTTGAATGTAACGATGGAACAGAAGACGCAAACTTTGATGAACAAAATAACGATGCGGAGACTGACTCTGGCTAGATGAAAGACACTGGATCGATGCTGTGCTATTTGACCCCCGATAGCTTCAGTACACTTGCTTTGGGCGTGGGGAATACGTTTCCAGAAATCTGGTTTTTCGTATCCGGCAGTGTACAAGCAGTACAGTAAACCATGGTCTCCAAGTATTAAGTAGTTACTTGTGAAAAGATCAATAAATATATACAAACAAGTGAATAAAATATGTGTGAATGAATTATATCTCGCCAGCCTGTGATGCGAAAGAGCGTGCTAAAGCCTGTTCTCCACTACGCGCAATTTTTCGAGCGAAAAATAAACGCATCAACGTGATTTCCTAGCGAAATAATTTGCCGCGAAAAAGTCGAAAACGAGCCAATCACGTTGCCTGATTTCTTCGCGCCAACTAATTCGCATAGTGGAAACGTAACCGACGTAACGTAAGCCACGCTGACTTGTTCAGGAGAACGGAGCTGTGCCTTTTGTTGCAAAAATTAATAGCAGACTGAGAAGCCTTGGGCCCAAAGATGTAATTTTCCCCGAAGAATTCATGCTATATCATGCTCCATGATCATATAAGCTGTAACCATGATGTATACATATACACGGTGTGCCTGGAAAGTACGTACGATCCTTTGTTCATACCGTCGTGCTATGCGGTCACTTACTGATAGCGCTAAACGTTTAGTGAATGTATCTTTGACTGTTTGCGTCACAAATAAAAGCCTTTTTCTTTCTTGACTGCATTGTTGCTGGTGGAACGGGCGTCGCAGTTGTGCGAAATCCTCTGCGAATATTTATTTTCTAGACTGCTACATGACGTCTCGTTTTTCGCAAGAGTAGTCCAGATTAGTACAAGTCAGTAGGGGAACCCCTTTTGAGATGTTGGGAGAATTGCACACAGATCACAATAGCTTGTTTCAGTCATAATTATGAATACTTTCCACAACTCAGTTGTCACACCTTTTTGACAGCAACCCTCGCAAATTTCAATAAGAAAAAATTCATAAGCTAAGGATGCAGGAAAACTCAAAGTTAGTGTTTATGATTCTAGATTTATGGGGAAATCTCTGAGAGTCTTTGCACGCGAAGTAGGCAAATCTGGGCAAACCTCGGGCAAACCTGTTTGACCGGAGATCCGGGCGAAAGCGGTGTAAACTGGCTACAAGGGTTGCAATGGTCTAAATAAACACTAAAGACGCGCACAAAACGAACTTTAGCTGCTTATTTTGATGAATTTAAAGCGTTTTCAATGCCTGTTGCAATGACTTCGGTTGAACAAGCGGCTACATTGTTAGACTTTAACCAAAAACTTGACATAAATCTTTTGGATAATGTCGTATCGTGCTTCTACAGCAGCGAGGGGCCACAGGTATAAAGTCCATTGTGTATTCTGCTCCGTGTTACTATACGCTTTTGAAGCGCTTTATTGTGGCTCCCATGGTGTAAAATTGTGCTCTAAGCATTCAAATATGTCTTATTTCACAAAATTCGTGTTTATTTAGCAAAAGGCGGCGGACCAGGTTTTGACACAGTTGAAGCAGCATCCAGAGTCATGGACTAGAGTCGACAGTATACTCGAATATTCAAAAAGTTTACAAACAAAAGTATACAAAAGTGCCTACTATTCAGTATTTAAGACTAAAAGACCCTATTCAAAAGCTTGACATGACTTTGCTTCTATTATTTTTTAGTATTTTGCTTTGCAAGTTTTGGAGACAGTGATTAAAACTCGTTGGAAAGTGCTTCCACGTGAACAATGTGAAGGTATAAAATTGTCTCATTTTTCAAAATTTATCCTAACGAAGCATTTAGTGAAAAATATTCCAATATATTTCAGGAATAAAGAAGTATATTGTGGGTTTAGTTATAAAGAATTCAATGGGAGCAGATAATCAAATAGAGGTGCAAATTTTTCATTTATATTTTGTTTTTAACATATGATGATGCTCAGTCCATGTCAGAGCCACTTTAATACTAAGAGAACTTTGTCATATTTGTCAACAGAAAGATAAAGCATATTTGGGGAAACTTAATATGATTTTGGTTGAGGTAAGATTTATAATTTCAACCGGTTTTAACCGGGTAGTCTTGGCAAGTATTGATGAAACAATTGAGAAGTACTCTTGAATTGTGAAATTTTTCAAGCAAACAAGAACTACTTATATTTTTTTGTATTTTTGTTAACTTCAAAGTTGTGGGAGGCTGTTGTTTATGTTTTGTTGGACTTTTTCAATTTTGAGGGCAGAATAATTTAATGTTAAACATGTTGGCAGGTGGAAGTGAATCAAGTGATATAATTTGGTTTGAACAGCTTACTTATTTCAACATATAGCAAAAAAAGTTGTGTTTCTCAGAAACATCCATGATCCAGGCAGGCACACCAGGTTTTGTGTAGCATGGTGTTGCTTATGGCTTGTTTAAAAATTTGGGAAGATCTGATCACTATTGAGAATTTGTTTGTTTGAAACTTTCTTTAATCAAGTATATTTAATATTCATCCACTTAATTATATATTATGTTAGCACAAATGAAATTTAATTGTACAAATATTTTGCTTAATATTTGCCATACATAGTTCTTGTCACTGAGCTCTTTTCAAAACTGGATTAATAATAGTCTGTAACAAAACATAAACAGCAAAGACTTGGTAAAGGTTTTAAGAATTACATAATGTATTGTGAGCATTCGTGCAATAAAACTTGAAAAAGCTGAAATTTTGTGTTATTTATTATTACAGATATTGAAACATGAATGGCCAAAGAATTGGCCAACATTCATTGGTGATATTGTTGGAGCAAGCAAAGCAAATGAAACTATTTGTGAAAACAACATGAAGATTTTAAGACTTCTGAGGTATATTCAATGCATTCTATCATAATTATAATAAGCATTTTTGTTTATGACTAGTTTATATATTTTTTTGCTTTTAGTGAGGAAGTCTTTGACTTCTCCAGTGGACAATTAACACAAACAAAAGCAAAACATCTTAAGGACTCAATGTGTAGCGAGTTCTCACAAATCTTCACCCTTTGTCAATTCGTGATGGTACTGTATTGGCAATGGCTTTTACTTGCATGCTAAAAATAGCAATTCATTATTATTGGATAGTTTTAAGTGGATAAATCTTTTTACACCTGGTATGTATATTTTTAGGAAAACTCTCAAAATGTTCCTTTGGTAGAAGCAACTTTGCAAGTATGCCTTTCTTCTGTTATAATCATAAAAGCATAGCTTTCCATCACTTGGAATATAAATCTTTTTTTTAGACTCTACTAAAATTCCTGAACTGGATTCCGCTGGGTTATATTTTTGAAACAAAGTTGATCAGCACATTAATTTATAAGGTATTACTAATCCTTGGACACTGTGCTCCATTCCAAGATGAGGTGTAGTTTACAATGAAAAACTTTATTCTGCATGTGTGTTCTGTTTTATTTATCCTTTTCCATTTTCATTGCAGTTCTTAGATGTTCCTATGTTCAGAAATATCACTTTGAAGTGCCTTACAGAGATTGGTGAGATTTAGCATGTGTCATTCTCAGTGCTTTTAGCTGCCAGTAACGTTTTTAACAGTATTTTGTGATTTTTTAGCTAGTATAAATGCATCTCAGTACAATGAACAATTTACAGAACTCTACACCTTAACTATGACCCAATTGAAACAGGTACGTTATATTCCAGAAGATGTTTATAATATAATTCTCAACATTGTCATCTTCTTGCTCGAACTTGTGATAAGAACATACAGGTGTTTGGATTGCAGTCTTTTATTACTGTATTTCAGATGCTTCCATTATCAACAAACATCAAAGAAGCATATACAAATGGAAGAGATGATGAGCAAAAGTTTATTCAAAATTTAAGTTTGTTTCTGTGCAGCTTTTTAAAAGAACATGGACAGCTTATTGAAGCAAAGGTACAGCATGATGAATGACCAGTAAAATGAAGTTGTTTTGATCATTAGAAAAAGCATGCAAATGTTTTTGTTTTTGCTGTCATATGTCAACTTTTTCACTGAACTATAACATGGTTTCTTTCAGGTTGATCTTCACACAACATTACTAGAGGTACGAGGATTGTTATATAGCTAACTTGCTTGTTCAAACTTGGTAGAACATGCTTAGTCATCTTTTGATTATTACCAAGCATCACTATATGCTGTAATATATGCAGTTCAAATCTCACCAGTATATATGGTGGGCATTTGATAAAGCAGTGATTCAATGCATACGTCTGTTTTTATCAGATTGTCTTCAACATTTTCAACATATATTTCACCCTTACTATATTTTAGTCTCTTCATTATCTGGTGTTGATATCTGAAGTAGAAGAAATTGAGATCTTCAAGATTTGTCTGGAGTACTGGAACAGTCTTTCTGGAGATCTGTACAGAGAAAGTCCATTCTCTTCCTCAACAAGTCCCCTTCTCATTGGCACCATTCAACAGCAACATGTGCCTCCAAGAAGACAACTTTATCTGCAAGTTTTATCCAAGGTACCCACAGAGAAGGCCACTGTAGTTTTGGTATCCACTGCACACATATTGAGCAATGTTTTTGAATGTTTACTATTTTATTTAGGTTCGAATAACAATGATTTCAAGAATGGCAAAGCCTGAAGAGGTAAAAACTGTGATTTACCTTCATGTTTAGCTATCCTCGAAGAGTTGATGATAGACAAGCCCTATTTGTAGGTTCTTGTTGTTGAAAATGATCAAGGAGAAGTTGTTCGAGAATTCATGAAAGATACAGATGCTATTAATTTGTACAAAAACATGAGAGAAACTTTAGGTACTTCTTTATAGTTTTGAGCAGTAAGTATCTGAATTTAGTAAGCAGGAAAGTATGTTTTTTCTTACTGTTTTTTCATGTTCAATTGTTTTCAGTTTATCTGACACATTTGGACTACCAGGATACTGAGGTTCACATGACTGAGAAACTACAAGCGCAGGTCGACGGAAGCGAATGGTCATGGAAAAATCTGAATACGGTAAGTTGTTTAAATACGCGATGCAATGTTTATTCTGATGTTTATTTTGCTATATCTAACTGGATTCATAATTTGTGCTTTGTCCTAGTTATGTTGGGCTATTGGATCTATCAGTGGAGCTATGCATGAAGAAGATGAGAAGCGATTTTTGGTCACAGTTATCAAGGTAAATAGTACACAGTAATAATAGGTTATTTGCAATCACATGATTGTCTAACCAAAAGAGAGGCGAGCAAACAGCTTTCTCAACAATCTTTACCTATTTTGTTTGATTGTACAACAATAAATTGGAAAGGTATGGAACTTTTGTGCCCTAAACTTTTTGTGAACTTAACTGAAAAGTCAATGGCCATTTGTTGTTTACTTGTGCATCATCTGAAATCTAAAAATCTTGTGATTGAAAACAACTTACTGTATAACAAATTAATGACACTTATTCGTAAGACTAATACTGTCGTAGGGAAGTTTTAGCAGTATTTTGTCTTTATATGTCTAGGATTTACTTGGACTATGTGAGATCAAACGAGGGAAAGATAATAAGGCTATCATTGCATCCAATATAATGTACATTGTTGGTCAGTACCCACGATTTCTTAGGTGAGAACTGTTCACCAGAATGTTGCAAAAATCAGGGATTAATCTGTCTTGTGACAATTCTATCATTTGTGTTATTGTATGTCAAAATTTGAGCATTGCTTAGTGATGAAACTTTGGCTATTTCTATATATTTCAGGGCACATTGGAAATTCTTGAAAACGGTTGTTAATAAACTTTTCGAGTTTATGCATGGTATGATTATCTTTGCCGCAGTTGTAATTTTTCTGTGAACACGGTTGTCTGATTATTCATTATTCAATGTTCATCGTAGAAACCCATGATGGTGTTCAGGATATGGCCTGTGACACGTTCATCAAGATTGCTCAGAAATGTCGTCGTCACTTCGTTCAGGTGAATAGACGCATCATTTTCTACCACAACTTGCTCGTTGTTCATGATGTAGCAATTTGCATGCATTTTGTGTTTCCAAACTTTGTGTAAGAATCAAGTTTTTTATATATGCTCATGAACTCAAGAGACATTTTGAATTGAGAAATAAAACGGAGCACATTAATCCGCACGAGCTTGCCACACAGTCTTACTTGAACATATAGTTAGTTAATCGTTGTACTTATCGATTTTTAAATGGCAATTAGAAAAATGGTTATTTTACGAAAGAAATTGTCGTAAATGGACAAATAAAGCAGGTGAGAACAGTCACCGAGCTTAGGGTTTTAGCAAATGGGCGCGTACACTTTCGAAAACGGGAATTTCTGCATTGTCTGTTTTTTGTAACTAATTGGAGGTTCTGTTTTCCTCCGTAGGTGCAAGTGGGTGAAGTGATGCCCTTTATCGAAGAAATTCTCAACACTATTCAGACGATCATTTGTGATTTACAACCTCAACAGGTACAGGGTTTTTACCGAGAAGTTTACCATATTTTCACCTAGTTTTGGAAATAGTTCGCATGTTAGTAACAGCTGTATTATCCTGTTTTTCTGAAAGTTCAACGGTGTTGAAAGTTTCTCTTTTGCCTTCAGATTCACACGTTTTACGAAGCTGTTGGCTACATGATCAGTGCTCAATCTGTAAGTGTACTTGCACTTGCTTCAGTATTAATCGTCCGACTATAGGATTATATAGTGCATATGCTAAATATTTTGTATCCTTGTCCAGTTCTTGAAGACCGTTTTTGCAACATTTTCAGGATTCAGTTGTTCAAGAAAGATTGATTGAAAAATATATGTCGTTGCCGAATCATGTCTGGGACAACATCATCAAAGATGCGACGAAGGTAATGATTAAATATCTTCACACCATGACAAACAGAACCCTCGCTGGCCACGATGGGAATTTAGTCTGTGATTTATGGTACCTATACTCCGTTATTTTGACGATTACAAGGCTTATAAGTTCACATATTTCAATTTGTATGTTTCCAGAATGTTGACACATTAAAAAACATGGAGATTGTGAAACAACTCAGCAACATTTTAAAAACGAACGTTCATGGTTGCAAATCAATTGGCCATCCATTTGTAACGCAACTTGGCAGAATCTATTTGGACATGTTGAATGTCTACCGCTGTCTTAGTGAGAATATCTCCTCTGCTGTAGCAGCTAACGGTCCTGTGGTTACCAAGCAACCGTTGATAAGGTCAATGCGAGGCGCGAAGACTGAAACCCTCCGACTTATATCAACATGGGTCAGCAGATCTAGTGATGCGAAGTTGGTCTGTGATAATTTCATCCCACCACTGCTAGAAGCAGTACTCGGAGATTACCAGAGGAATTTGCCCGCGGCCAGAGAACCAGAGGTACTGAATACCATGGCAACACTGACGAATAAACTGGGGGTAAGTGCGCATACGTTGAAACTTTCGCTGGCATTATATTTACGTTTCTGGGTTGGTTTTTTTTTCTGGGAGGACTGAAATGGCATTCGTTATTCTTATAAGGATTCTTAGGTGTTATGATATAATTGTTTGATGCTCAAATGTTCTTTGTGATCTTTTCAGCATTTTGTAACGGATCAAGTACCTCAAATACTGGACGCCGTTTTTGGCTGCACTTTGGAAATGATCAACAAGGTAAGAAATTAAAATACTTTGGTGGTGAAATGTTTTTGATTGTTACTTTCTTATTTTATGTGGTATCTATAGGACATGGAAGAATGGCCAGAACATCGAACAAATTTCTTCCTCCTCCTTAAAGCTGTTGTTGAACATTGCTTCTCTGGTAAAATCATGGGTTATTGTTGACAAAAGAAACCATGAAATATTTGCAAGAATGTTTTTAAGTGCTCAATCGTTAGATGTATGGTTTTGATAATTTGAATGTTTCGTTGTTTTGTAGCATTGTTAAAAATTCCTGCTGAGCAATTTAAACTTGTTTTGGACTCCATCGTTTGGGCGTTCAAACATACGATGCGAAATGTCGCAGACACTGGTACGAGATTTTTTTTGGAGGTTTTACCATTAATAAGAAGTAAACATGCTTCTAGTTTTGAGAGTCGTGATTTTATGAAAATGTTTCTGTCTTGTAGGTTTGGAGATATTGTATTCATTGCTGAGAAGTGTGGAGAAATCTCAGGCGTCGTCGCAGAATTTCTATCAAACATATTACACGATGCTTTTACAACATATTTTCTCTGTCGTCACGGATACGTCACACACTGCAGGTAAGGACGTGCTAGAATACTGCCCGCAAAGTTATGGCTTTGGAGAAATGAAGCTTTTTTTTATTTTCCAAAGGTCTCAATCATCATGCTACGATTCTTTCTCATATGTTTCATTTACTGGAATCTGGAAAGATTGTTGCTTCATTGTACGATCCCGCTCAATGCCCTGGAGTGTCCAATAACCATGTATGATATACCCTTGACTCCTTGTTCTTTCTGTGCTCATCCGTGCTCTGCCTCTTCACAATTTACCCTTCATGTTAGTCCTAAGGACTAGACATGTGTATTGACGTGTTTCATGCTTTTTAGGAGTATATTCATCAATACGTTTCGAATCTTCTGAAGCAAGCGTTTCCACATTTACAACCGTAAGTAATCAGGAGTTGTTTCTGAGTTGCAACTTGGATTTTTGTTTTCCTTCAGTTTATGACTTCCATCATTTCAGAGATCAAGTGCGAGTACTAGTCGAAGGATTCTTCACATTGAATCAAGATATTCCGGCATTCAAAGAACATCTTCGGGATTTCCTCGTTCAAATCAAGGTTAATAACCAAAACTAGGAAATGACCAGTGCTACGTAGAGAGTGGCTTGCTTTGAGATATTTACCTTGTTGAGCTAGCGTTTATGCAGGATGGTTCCCTAATCAATGGGATGCTTTACTTGAACTCGACTGTTAATTTCAGGAATTCCGTGGCGAAGACGTGAGTGATCTTTTCTTATTGGAGAGGGAAGCTGACTTGAAGAAAGCGCAGGATGAGAAAAGACAAATTCAACTCACGGTACCGGGTATAATCAATCCACATGACCTCCCAGAGGAAATGCAAGACTAGCTTGCATATCACGCCCTCCCCATCCACCTAGTTTTATCACCACCTCATGACCCCTCGTGCTACTCGCACCGCGGGGACATGATCTGTTAGAGCAAAGGGGGTTTACCATTTTAAAATTGGTTGACCATCATAGTGAAACACGTTACAGTGTTTCACAGTTGGTGGTGCTTTACCATGAACGAAATCAGTATAAGTGGTAGTTACACTGGATGGTATCAGTTGCATTATTGCACTGTTCCTGTAGAATAATAACAGCGACCTGATGTTATTGCTGATTATCATAGTACCAACTGCAAACTCTTGAAGCTTGCTTGTAATATCTAGCCACTTGCATGTCATAGTAAGTTACGACTAATCTCTTAATATCTCATCCATATCTTGTTTATACTTTCTCTCTTGCTTTGTTTTTCCACCTTTCTATTTATCATTTCACTATTCGCTTGCAAGAAAACGAACATATTACTTCTACTTCTTGTGTCATAAATATACCACTAGTTGCATCCAAAACAGTATGTGCTTTATAGTATAGTTGCTGCTGTAAATACGTATGTGCATTTTTACTAAAGAAAGCTAAGGTTCTATTTATATCAGGTTTAAAACTACTGTTACACCTGCTCAAAGAGTATTGGAACCAGATTTTTTTCTAGAAATACTCGTTTGTGGTATGCGTGGGCTTGCACAATTGAAACAAGCTGGTAAATTTCTAAAGTTTTTGAAAGTTTTCTGGAACTTGTTTTGTAAAACTGAGAAAAGATCTTTTGTTTTTGGTCACGTTTCATGATCCGTGTAGCGAGCCCTGTATCTCCTGTGTTTTCTCAAACTTGTTTAAAACAACGTGTTGGATTGAAAAGACAGTAAAGTATAATGTGCATTCATTGTAAATGCATTATATGCTTCAGTGGGGTTATCGTAGATTGCTAATGATGTTGAGCACGGTTCCGTTCTGTCCTCTACTTGCAATTCTCCGGAAGCGTTGTTAGACGTTAATTCTCTTTACGCACAGAAGGTAATTACGGAAAGACTATTGTTACATTATATGTGAATTTGTGAAACATCAAACGCTGAAGTTAGAAAGCGTTTGGTTTTTGTTTTCCACAGTTTATATTAGTTGCACCAAGGTGATAATAATTGGTGAAATTCGTTGCACCATAAACAGAAATGTACAAGTACGTAAATTGTTGCACGCACTGGTCGCATTTACGAAGGCGAAGTGAAGTTTGATTGGCTGATACGTCAACAACGTCATGAGATGTTTATATTAAGCGGATGTTAGTTGTGCTTTCTCATCAGAAAACAATTTGGCGTTAAGAGCGAAACAATCAGAGTCGACGTTTATGCGAGAGAGAACTTTATTTTCTGTACAAAACTGTAAGAAGGTGGGAATACATTTTTGAGGTGGTTCACCTGAATTTGGGTGTTCTCCATATTTGGAGATTGGAC
Source organism: Phenganax stokvisi (assembly GCA_025400075.2). Classification (NCBI taxonomy): domain Eukaryota; kingdom Metazoa; phylum Cnidaria; class Anthozoa; order Malacalcyonacea; family Clavulariidae; genus Phenganax; species Phenganax stokvisi. The sequence goes on from JAODVQ020045314.1 coordinate 31,172, forward strand.
AAAGATTTCTGCGTACAATTTATTTTGCGACATTTTGTCACCTGTGACTCTTGCCTTTAGAAAGTAACGACCGTCGAAGACATTAGGACCTAAGTTGTGAGATCCTGTTTCATCAAGCTTGCGAAAAGGCAACTGCAACGGCCAGAAAGGTTCTCCATATTCCAGACCGAAGTCTTTGTGCCAGAAAAATATTTAAATATCACTGGGTCTATATTGCACGCTACCTGCTACTCGTCGAAGGTCACGAATTAAATTTTATCACCCCATGCGCGGGTCTTTTCGAACGAACGTTGAAGTTTTTCTAGTAAGGCGAAGTGCAGCAATTTAAGATTTACGGCATTGTGTTTTAAGAAGATTACAACGGTTGATACAGTTTCAAGAGGAATTACTTTGAAAGACAATAGAATTTGAATGTTATGGAGATTCCAGACGTGCAAGTTCTTGTCGAGTCCGTGGCAAACAAACAGCAACAAAATAAGCGAAAGCGCGATCCTGATATGTATTTAGACGCAGTTTTAGAATGCACTGTACGAAAGTTGAACCGCGAACGTATGGAACAAGATGAGACCTCGAGGAAACGCAAGAGAATCGAGGCAAGTGAACGTAGTTATACAACTTCTGATCCTTTTCTCACAGGAAAGAGTACAATTGAGTGTTCAAGAACCTTGAAAAGCGACTCAACGCTTGAAATGGACGCAAATTTTGCTAATTTGGAAGATGAGCTTTCAGGAGATTTTAAAGACTTATTAGACGAATTATCCAGGGAATTTCCTTGCGATTTTTGGCTAGCAGACACTAATAACAACACACCGTCAGAAGGCAAAGACGGTGAAGGCGATATGTGGCTGGCTACTTTTACAGAAGTTTTATGTTCAACGTAGATTTTTATGGTCATGTTTATTAATTCTAACGTGAAATATTTGAAGTAGTATTTATACTAGTTTCTGGTGAATACTTTAATGTGAAATGCACATTTTTGTACCGGAAGTAGTCGATTTCAATCGCTTAATTTATTGGTAGTATTTAGTTAACTGTTTGTAAATTGGGATTTAGCTAAATTATTAGATAAACGTTTTAGGGTTTTGTACTGTTAAGAAAGATTGTGTAAAGAAATACATGTATTGGGAACCATACTTGAAGAATTTGAAGTGATGTGTTTATATTTTAATCTTGTAATCACTTTAGACGTTTTGGCTCGTTACTCACTCAGCAATGTTTTCTCGAAAATGTTGTCATTTTATAGGTATGCTTGTCATTGTGAATAGGACGATCAGTGTATTACGTAAGATTGAGCTAGTAGTTTTTTTATACTACTTCTCTACTGCATTACCAGTGTCTTGCAGATCAGGAATGCAACAATATATATATGATGCAATGTTAGCGCAACTATTGTGCAACTTACTCGGGTGAAAACTAGTTTCATTTCTATCGTTAATGTTACTCATGGATATTTCTCTAGCATCCAGGGCAACACTTCGCTGTTGATAGTACCTGGAAACAGATTTGATTTACTCTACACGTTGCTGTGACCACAGTGGCCGGCTCATTCACTTTCGACTTATAATGCTGTCAATTGGACTAGTTCAATTACAACACTGTCAATTAGAACAGTGGCAATCCGAGTAATATCAATTAGCACAATGCCAATTAGAACTTTTTTACACACTGCGGTCACAGAAACACTGATAGAGCAGCCTTAATGTGAGTAATATTTCTGCCGGTCAATCCACCCACAGACAAAGACAGGTGTCTCAGCAACTGTCACAACATCAGAACGACACTCGAAATTTTGCGCGCTTCGCTGAATATTTTTCGTACAGTTGATTGTAGTTCGCACGCAAATTTATCTCTACTTTTCTGTTCACGTTCTTATTGAAAACTATTTCTTAGATATTGACAAATATTGTGAGTTTGTGATGATATTTAATATTACCGTACAAATGTACAAATATTTCCTTTGTATAAATATTTATATCAATGTTCGGCTCATTCTATTCACAATAGAAACTTCGCGAATTGATACAAATGCTAACTTCGAATGTTGATCATTAATCGGCAATAATTTATTTATTAAAATTCGTGAGTTGCATGAGTAGGCGTTGCTTTACGATCACGTTTTTCTAAACTCACGTCCCTCATAGGTCAGTTCACACCAGTGGTTCAAGAAGGCTAAGGGATCCGTCTGTGAGTTCGGCTAGGGACTTCGAGCGCTTTCACTGACACCGTACTCTGGGGTCCAGTCTCCCAATTACGCCCACGCTCGTCCACCACAGCGACTGTCACCTTGACCGTGTAGAGATTCGGAATAGGAAATGCAAGTAGGAATTGGGTACTAAAGTAATCGTTATGAGGTTCTACTGTTTGTTGCAGAGGACCAGTTGGCGTGTTAAGAGATGTCTACGTAAAAAAGAAATGCACGGAATGAGAAATGTATTAGACGCCAGAGGCCTAGATAGTCATGGCCAGTGGTCGTGCAATTCCAATGAAGCTGCTTTTGAAATCTACCTTAAATTCCGTGGACTCCTTGCGTTCTTCGGATGTAATTTCCACGAGCAGTGTTATAAACTTGATCTTTCTGAAGACCTGCGCTTCCTTGCTATGGCAAACTACTCCTTCAATCTTCAATGCCATCTGACTTTCCACTGATATGCTGTGTGGTTCATTGTTTATAGGCTGTGATGGTGAGATTGCCAGCTGAAGAATAAAAGACTTTGGAAAACTTACCTTTATGTAAGTTTAAGTTTGATACTTATCATTGACGTGTATGATTATCAATACAATCAACTGTCGCCTTCTAATTTACCTTGATTTTTGTAGACTGGATACGATCAAAGAAATATCGTGGAAGCTTCATTGGAACTCCAAGAATACACACAGACATTCTGCAGAGACAGTGGATTTCCTGAAAATGCCAAGAAGCCTTTGCTGCACTTCATACAGGTAAGATAAACAAATGGCGATTTTGCGGGCTGATTAATTAATGATCCTGTTAGCGAGTTAAATGATGAAAGTTTTGGTGAAGTGATCTTACGACCTGCACTAAATAATTCTGATAACAAAGACGATCTATAGTCAGCTTGAAAATCCGTGATGTGAATTTTGACTTACCGCGTCTGATATTGGCTTCTTTTGCATGGCGACGGAAAGAAGCTGAAAAAACATGGGCCACAAGGTTTATGGTAAGTTTGTACAAGAAAACCATGACGTAAAACACTTTGGTACCACCTCACTCGGTTGAACTCGACTATCTCTAGTCTGTATCTTGAACTCTTAAGCACAAACATTCGGGCGAGAACTGAGATGTGAACCCA
>JAODVQ020045315.1:0-19469 GCA_025400075.2 Phenganax stokvisi
TGATAAGCTGTTGAAGAGGAAGAGACAAGAAATAAGAAAAGACAACTTGGTAAGAATATATTAATTAATGATTTTCATGGCGGAGAATGATGATGTCCAATAGTTTTTCGTCCATTACCTCCGGCAAGAGGCTGAGTTTTTTCTGCCGTTTGTATGTGAGCAAAATATCTTGTGAAATTTTGTTATTATTACACAAGTACTAGCTGTCTGATTCGTGGTAATGTTTACATCCAACCTAATTTTGTACAATGATTTAAATTTATGGCTAATAATCAGTGGAGTATATTAGAACACACTGGAGATGGTTTCAGCCTTTATGTTTCGTTTTGTTTAAGTTTATACGTAATCGTAATATACATGTATATCAGTCTCAATAAAGAATATCAACCCTTTTCCAGGATCAGTCACAAAAGCTGGAACATGTCCACAATATTCAAGCCCAGGACGTTTTGGAAAATGCGCAGATGAATGCCAAGTTGATTCTGAGTGTAAAAGTACTTACAAATGTTGTCCATCGACGTGTATTGGAAAGAAGTGTGCCGCACCAGTGCTAACAAGTAAGAAATTCCCCAGCACGATTTAGGCCTGTGGCGTAGCTGTAGCCATGGCAAGCGATCCTACAATACTAATGAACCTGTTTTTATTCACTCAAAGATAATACATTTCTGAAGAATTAGATCTTCAATTCCTTGAAAAGTAGCATTGCAGGACCAGCTGCCATGACCACACACTACTGCACAATGTTTCAGGCCTATATCATACTTCAAGACTTTGCTTTAAATGATCTGAATATGAGCAATAAACGTTTGAAATTGACATTCGCAATCATAAGCGAGGATTTCTATTCGATTGTGCATAAGGACATTCATGGACGCCTTGATGGTGAAATATTGACTTTGCTACGAACATTTTCTATAGGGAGATGTTATTGTAGTAATGGAGGAATCTGTGACGCAAGCTATCGTTGTGTTTGTCCCATTGGCTTCACAGGGACAACTTGTGGGGAGCGTAAGTAGTACACTTCTACGGTAGCACAAATCTGAGCACTAACAATTCTACCCACTGGGTAAAACGTCAGTGCATTACGGAAATTTGTCAAGCACAGGATGCACAAAGTAGTGTTCAGTATATGTCAATCTTTAGTATCCTTATTAGCAATAACAGTTCTTCTACCTAGTACTAATATTCAGTTTTAGGTTATTCTAATGGCATAACATTCCTAGTGATGTACTTTGGTCTGTGTGACGACTACAATAACTCGCATCCCTTCATTTTCCTTTAATGGAATTTCGAAACGAAGATAAGCTAGAACTTCATGAAGAAACAATCAGTTACTTTTACTAGTAATTAATTTCATAGTATGCACTAGCTAGTAAAATATACAACAAGGGCACCAAACGTTGTAAATAACTTTCAGGTCTACGGGTATCATCTGAGAGTTGCGTGAAACAAGGTATCGTGCTCAAATATGGGACAGTTTCATCTGACACAATGACACTCAATGTATCCCAGGCTAGAACTATGATGCAGCAAGTTGCGGATATCGCTGAAAAAGAACTGATAAATACAAACTGTCGTTCAAAAGCGACGCTCAGACTTGGAACGGTGAAGGTGACTGTGCGATCAGGCTATGAGATAGACGCTACATTTGAGTTTCAGATATATCGTGGCTATGGTTCATGGGATTTCGCTACTTGTGTTGCAAATGCAGATCTTTTAAAAGATATGGTGGAAGATCCTAAGAAAGCTCCTGCTATCCAAGGACAGTATTCATCGTATTACGCAACAGAAGTTATCAAAAGTTCCAATGGTTTAAATGTGACAACGACTTGCTGTAATCTGGGTTCAGTCTTAATCAGAGCAACTTGTGGTAGGTCAACAAGGACTAAGTTTGCAGAAACTATCCTACACTTTCGTCGATCAGTCCACGTAATCACATACAATAAAAAGTGACAAGTTCCCCCCAACTTTGCGATATCCTGCGTTTGAAAATCATTTGCAATACGCTGCAATGTTTTTTTATCGCCTTTGTTTATGTTCAACAGCACACTGCAAAGCTCAAAGTTACCACGATGTTAATGTAGACAAGTGTCTCGATTGTCCTAAAAATAGTTACCAACCAAACAGAGGAAGTCTAAGATGCTTAACTTGTCCCTCTGGTCAGGTGCCAAATAGCGTGAAGACAAAATGTGAAAGTAAGTTGAATCACCAGTAAATGCCCATATCCAATACATGTCTTCTCATCCATTTCCTGCAAGATGAATTAAACGTTCCAAGATTTTCTGAAACTTTTACTTTTTCTTTGCAGAAGCATGTATTCCCGCTTGTCAAAATGGTGGAAAGTGCGAAGATGGTCTTTGTTTTTGTGCCAATGGATATCAGGGAAGCTCTTGTGAAGCAGGTGCTTTGTTGCTCTCAGGACTACCTTATTCTAATTGCTATAAATCGCAATATTTTTAGATGAATTTTCATAAGTAATAAGCTGTCCACCAATACACTACAAAAACTTCCGTAACACTATATTTACCAACCAAAACAACCGATATGTGCACCTTCGCGTACCCATCGTTCAAGTTCAATCTATTTACATTCACAATCCAGTGTAGTTTTCCAGGCTTCCCAATCATCTCATTCCACTACAATGACATGACTGCCATGAACTGTTCTAATTCTTAGCAATTTGCTCTCCAAGTTGTCAACATGGAAAATGCAGTAGTCCTGGGCAGTGTGATTGTGATGCTGGATGGAAAGGAAATATCTGTCATAAACGTAAATTGAAGAAAGTTCTTTTTACTCATAAACGTGTTTGAACTTAGCAATGGTGCATGGTCGCAACACTGTGCGAACTTTTGAAGAGTCAATACTATTTTTATGGTTAATACCTTATCAAACTGCGTTCCACTTCTAATTTTACTTCGGCTAATTCCAGATAACGGCGCTCTTCGCCGACTCGTCCTACGATGGTAGCTACGTTTAGGCATCATTGGGTCATAGTTAATCGATTAAATCTATTCCAAACACTTTTCTAGCAATATGTACAAAAGATTGTTTGAATGGTGGCACCTGCATTGCTCCGGACTCATGTTCCTGTCCACCAACTTACACTGGAGCACAATGTGCTACGGGTAAGCTAAAAGTTCTTCCTCTGCACTTGCGGAAAGCAACGCTCTCAAACACAAAAACTAACAACCTCGGCAATCAGGCTGCGTAATATTCTACCAAAAAAGATGTATTCAAATATGATGTTCTTTAAACCAATATCTTCCAAGCCTTATACTTTTTCTATGTGACAACGTGATTTGGTATACTAAGTGCTAGGCAAATATATTTTAAAATGGTCTTTCAAAAGCTTTCTCCATTACTGTAATACGACAACTGTCTCAAGACAGTGGACTACTCCGAATATAGGTCTTGTAAAAAGGAACGAGTGAAACTTATGATATAAAGCATTCATTCTAGATTTCTGTCGTATTCCGTGTGAAAATGGAGGAAAATGTCGCGCAGGAAGCTGTGAATGTCAAAATGGGTGGACTGGACCAATTTGCGAACGAGGTTAGGAAACATGGTTTCTTAGGAAGACAAAATACGTAACAGAACGAAGAAAAATAGAGCTGACTTTTATGGTGGTAACGTGATGCTTTTCATTTAATCTCTAGCGATATGTACAGGCGGTTGCAGGCTAGGAAAATGTGTTTTACCTGAACAATGTAGTTGTCCCACAGGAATGGGAGGAAATAACTGTGAACTTTGTGAGTATCTCAATTGATTCTTGTTCCTAATTTTCATGTATTCTATGTTTCATGCCCAAAAAACGTACTACTTTCACACGCACATACACTTTGAGTATTTTTGCTCAAATATTAATGAAAATTGCATTTGTTTTAATTACAATTTTAGCAATCATCACTACGACAACCGCTCCTACTATTGGAGGTATGTTTTTGCACATTACACTACTTGCAAACGCAAGTGGGCTATTCACTGGGCAGCAACGGATTTGTCATCTGTGTCTGTGGCTTTCCTACAGTACAATGCAACTCAGTCAAACCCACTAATCACTAATTTTAATGAAAATATCGCTTTGTCATCACAGCCTCATCAGTTTTCCATGACCCGGATTTATGTTTCACGTTCGGTCAGTCTCACTACAAGACATTTGATGGAAAGTATTTCTATTTTCCTGGAAAGTGCAAGTACAATCTGGTGGAAGATTGCAGTGACGTTGGCAGTTTTCAAATTCAAGTGGCGAATGATCTGAAATGCACAAACCTTGCAGAGTGCAGTCGTTCCGTCTTCGTGTATTTTGGAGCAACCGTCATTACGGTGGGTACCCAGTTGACTACATGATTGCTATACAGAATGCTGTAGGTTTGGGCCAGTTGTTCAAACTTTGAAACGTTATTCGCCAAATAGTGAGTTCTCTCAATCTTACCGATCATGCAGTCCAGAATGAAAAATATTCACTTGAAGACTCTTGTATTAATCAGTTTACATTCTTCACTACCGTTTGTTGTCACGTTTCCAGCTTGAATCTGGCGGATTAGTGACCATCGATGGTAAACCAGTTACACCACCTTACTTTGAGAAGAGTATTGTAATACAGAAAGTTTCCGGTTACATCATACTCTACGGTTTCCAAGACATCACACTGCGATGGGATGGTCATAATGGTCTATATGTACGCATGCCTTCGGAAAAAAGAAACAGCACGTGCGGTCTGTGCGGAAATTATAATGGTATCCCTGATGATGATCTAAGGACTCCAGATGGAAAGATTACGATGTCCATTGCGAGATTTGGAAACAGTTGGTCACGACCTGATGTGAACGAACCTTGTCGGAACATCCCCGACAACGAAGCTGAGTTCCCATGTCGTAAACGAAGTGCGACAGAAATGAAAAAAATCCGAGGAATTTGTCAAATTCTAAACGATCCTCCATTTACATCGTGTCACAGGCACCTCAACCCTCAGCGATTCATAGAGATGTGCGAGCAAGATGTCTGTTCCTGTAATTTCACGTCGGATCCGAGATGCGTTTGCGATTCCTTGACGCAATACGAGAGAGCATGCGCGAGAGAAGGTGTAGCAGTTTTATGGAGAAAAGCAAACTTCTGTCGTAAGTAATGATTTGCTACAAGCTAAGCACAATGTAAGCCCTGGCGGAGGTGTTTATTAGCTGGGTACAAAAATATTCCCCAAACATTCTGTAAGTTTCAGCCTCGACAGGCTTCGTATTCCTCTTTCAGCCGTGAAATGCGAGAATGGTATGAGATATGAACCATGCGGGTCAGCCTGCCCAAAAACATGCGCAGATCGTCACAAATCATCATTCCGTTGCCAAGACCAATGTGTAGATGGATGTCACTGTCCTTTGGGAACAGTCGTTCAAAATGGGCGTTGCTTCAAGCTGGACGAATGCCCATGTGAACACAACAAAGTTTGGCATAAAGCACTCACCAAAATACGAGTAGACTGTAATGATTGGTAAGTCTGTAATGAATATACACAAATTGTCTTCCTTGAAATAAAAATCAGTTCCAGAATTTCAACAAAGATAGTTATTATATCCGAAACCGCAACACCGCAAAACTCGTGTACGCTAGTGAATGTAGAAGTTTTCTTATAGTAATAATCTTTCTCTACTTGTAGTTTAAAACGACATCAGCTGTATCTGTTCTTAATTTAGTTACTGCACGGAAGGTCGTTGGAAATGCACGAAAAGAGTGTGTCCTGGTAAGGTCATCAGCAAGCATCATTTCCTTGATGTAATGAAGAAATTTAGGAATATATTTTTGTCGTTCATCATTTGATTTTCGCCTGATGCACATTGTTCTCATGCCTTATTCGTTATTTTTCTTATTTCTTTTATAAGGTTTTGTCGTAAAATTTGTGGTAAGTGAATACGCTTTTCTTAAGATAATTGTCATTTGATATTTTCAGCAACATGCTCAGCAACCGGTGACCCGCATTACCGAAGTTTTGATGGCAAATATTTCTCATTCATGGGTCAATGTAAATATATTCTTGCTCAAGACGCAGTGGCAAACTCTTTCATGGTGGTTGTTGATAACTTTCCTTGCGGAACAGACAACACTTTGGCGTGCACCAAGACAGTAACGGTGATTTTCAACGGAACAACTCAAGTCCATCTCAAAAGAGGAAGCCAAGTCGCACTCAACGGAAAGGATCTAACATCTTTTCCATACAAGCAAAACGGTATATTGTGCTATTATTCAAATCCATATCATCTACGTAAGTTTGAATGAAACCTTGATATCTTGAAAAGTTTTTGGATCTTTCAAAAGCATTCTTATTTAATGAGTAGAAAGATTATACGGGAAAAACGCCAGGATCTTGCGAGCTAGATCTTTAGACTCATAATGACATTTACGCATCACAACTATCTTCATTTTTTATAAATGGTACATTGTATTTCCGACTATGATGCAACTTTGTGCACAGAACAATTCTTTTTTACCAGGTATTACGGTGGACAGATCATCGTCAATGATGACACGCGTCCAGTCTGATATTGGTGTTGAAGTTAAATGGGATGGCATCAGTCGTGTCTACGTCACAGTTCAAAGTCACTGGAAGGGAAAAACCAGAGGATTGTGCGGGAACTTCAACCGTGATCAAAACGACGACTTCACAACTATTGAGAACAACGTCGAAACGAATGTCACATTGTTTGGAGAATCGTGGAAGTTTGACCCTGCTTGTCAACAGGTGCTCGCAAATGTCGCTCACCCATGCAATGTCCACGTACAAAGAGCCAACGAAGCAGATCGAATGTGTAACATACTGAAGCAAGCCCCATTTATCAAATGCCATCATGTAGTTAACCCCGATGAAGGATACTTACATAGCTGTAAATATGACGTGTGTGGATGTCAAGACGGCACTAAATGCTTATGCTCAGCTATTGCAACATACACTCATGATTGCGCTAGACATGGGGTCGAAATAGTATGGAGAAATCCTTCTGTTCTTCCTGAATGCAGTAAGTCGTTGATATATATACAACTTTTTTTTCATTTTATTCTTACTTATATCAAATCACTATATCCACAAAACAAAGTATACGCATCTGAATGATTTGTTTCATATCCACACTGGGTGAGTAGTACTCCAGTCGTAACGAAACATCCAGTTTTGCGACTAGAAGAAAGGTAAAGACAGCAAAAATTGGTAACTTTGGCAATAGATAGTGTAAGTACCATATTTTAGATTCTGTCATGACATTCATAAAACGTGACATCTGCTGTGTTTCAAGGTATCCACTGTGATATCGCTGACCAAAATTACCGTGAATGTGGTTCATCTTGCAAAAAGACGTGTCGAGATCTTTCGATAAACACAGATTGTACTGAAGAATGTTCTGCTGGATGTTTCTGCCCTAATGGGACATTATTGAATGATGATCAAGTCTGTATCCCCATTTCGCAGTGTTCTTGTTACCACCAGGGACGTGAATATCAGCCAAATGCAATTACAAAACCAAACCGTTGCAGCTCTTGGTAAGCTCAAGCGTTTCTTTTGAAACAGTAGCACATCCACTGTGCACATTGCAATTTTCCAGAAGTCACATACAAGGAACTTGTTAGTAGCTCATAGGTGCTATAGGTACACACGAGAAAACACGAATGAAACATGCGCTGGGAAACTTTTTTAACACTTTTTTCATTTACTTTCACAAATGTGTGATGGTGAATATTATTTTTTATGCAGCACCTGCATCAACGGTGTTTTTGAATGCAAAAACAACACATGTTCAGGTAATTTTATCATGGCAACTATTTGTAACTATGTCTACTGTTTCTGACTTGGTGTTTTTTACTGATAAATACATTATTCTACCCTACATTTCAAGTTTTTAACATTTTAACTAAGAAGATGAAAATGTAGAAAGATGTACTTCGTGTAAATTGATTTTTGTGTGCGTGTTTCAGATACGGTATGCCCTAAGGGTCAAGCGTGGGTACCTTGTGGGAAGCAGTGTGCTAAAACATGCAGTAATCTTCATTTACCTTGTTCTAAAACAATGTGCGAAGATGGATGCATCTGCCCACATGGCTTAGTACTCCATAATGGAGACTGCGTTCGTCCCGAGCAGTGTCCATGTCATCGCGGGGGAAGAAGCTACAAAAATGGTGAAACATATGAACAAGAGTGTAATACATGGTACGCATATAGTTGCTAACAGAATGAAAGGAAGATGACATTTTGAAAGATTAAATTACTTGTATATTTTTTAGTACATGCACTGGACAAGGCTGGAATTGCACACAAAAGGAGTGTCCAAAGAGTTGTGTAGTGTACGGTGATTCACATTACACGACATTTGACAACAAAAAGTTTCAGTTCCACGGTGCTTGCGATTACATATTGGCGCAAAATGAATGTGGTGATGAAGCTGGAACTTTTCGTGTTCAAGCAGAAAATGTACCTTGTGGCAGCACTGGAATCACCTGTACCAAGTCAATAACCGTTACACTCAATGATACGGTCATTCACTTGATAAGAGGTAGTACAACAAAGATCGGAACGGTACCCGGCTCGTCAAAGGTTGTACGAACCGGAGACTACAGACTTGAAAAGAGCGGGCTGTTTCTAATTCTTCGTACCAAAGTCGGTATAACCATTGTATGGGATTTCGGAACAAGAATTTATATCACTTTGGATACAACATATAAAGGTTCGTATGCATGAAATACTGCAAAAAAGTCAAATTATTATCGAGAAAATTGAGAAAACAAAATATGAAGAAACTACTCTTTTGCAGGGAAAACGTGTGGCATTTGTGGCAATTACAATGACGATCAGCAAGACGATTATGCAAACCCACAAGGGTTAATTGAAGTCTTACCTACTGATTTTGGAGATAGCTGGAAAGCTAAAACATTCTGTGCAGATGCTAAGACGCCCAAACATCCATGTAAAGTACATAAAGAACGAGCAGCGTGGTCAAAAAAAACTTGTGGCATCATAAAGCGAGATGTTTTCAAACGCTGCCACGATGTGGTAAGGAGTGTTTACCATAGAAAATATTCTGTACATCGCCATGTTGGATAACAGTGTTCAACACTACCTGTATGCTCCTGTAGAGTTTTTGCCTTTGCTTGCTTGTATTTCATGCACTTGCACTTTTTTGCATTGCAAAGGTGGATCCTACGCGGTATTTTGAAGCATGTTATTACGATTCCTGTGGTTGTGATATGGGAGGCGACTGTGAATGTATGTGTACAGCTATTGCTGCTTATGCAAGAGAATGCAACCGACATGGTGTTCATATCAAGTGGAGGTCACAAGAACTTTGTCGTAAGTACATCGATTTTTTAACAGTTTAGAGGAATATGAAGTCAAATAGCTACAATAATAAGATTCTCGTCCAATACTGGAGAGAAGTAGAAAAACAAACAATCAATCAGCACTTGGCGTCTACGCCGGCTGAGAGCTCCCGCACGAAAGTACAATGCTTTCGGTCTTCACCATCATCTTTGTCACATTCACACCAACAACCCATCAATCAAATAACGATAATATATGGATATAACGAATAATAATCTAGATATAGACTACTATGCTAAACCAATACCTCACACTTGTCACATCGAGTATTTTTTATTAACTAGCTGTGCAGTGTGAAGAAGGAATGATCTACAAAGCGTGTGGTCCATCATGTGCCAACACATGTTCAAGCTCTTGTGACAACAACGCTATTTGTCCCGTCGCATGTGTTGAAGGATGTCATTGCCCTGAAGGGACAGTAGAACACAACGGAAAATGCCTCAAGCAGCATGAATGCCCCTGTACCGTTGATGGAAAAGTGTATAATTCGACTTCATTTGTAATTAAGAACTGCCAGAAATGGTAATTTCTAATCACTTGATGAACAGTTATTAGTAGTATACTATTTTTTAGCCCACCTATACTTCCAAATACCTATGATTCAGTTTGTTTAAAACGCATTTTAATACAGTGGTGAATGCAAGAATCTAACTTTATCGACAGTTGAAAATATTTTTCTTTCCAATATTTTATTCGAAGTATTTTTAAAGTTTCAAACGATAAAACTATAAAATATAATTTTGCTGAATGCCCGCAAAAGTGATCCGATTATTCAATAATCTACCAACGTCAAACTGCAATCTTTCAAGCAGACTATGTATTCTTGACCATTGAAAATAATACTACACTATATTATACTTTTAGTGTGTGTACCAACGGTTGTCTCAGCTGCACTGGTCCAACTTGTATGACAACAGGTGAGATTGTTGTGTATTTATGCATTCATTACACTATGAGAACTTTAGTATTATATTTTATGAAATTGTTTGTGCTTGCTAGTTCCTTCAACCCAATTCACAACTACCTTCAGTACCATTCAAAGTATAACAGCTACACCACCCAGTAAAAGCACCCTTGCTACAACTCCAAGCGAAAGCACCTCTGCTTCAACTCCCAGTGAAAGCACCACTGTTTCAACTACCAGTGAAAGTACTCCAGCTACAACTCCCAGTGAAAGCACCACTGTTTCAACTACCAGTGAAAGTACTCCAGCTACAACTCCAAGCGAAAGCACCACTGTTTCAACTACTAGTGGAAGCACCTCTGGTTCAACTCTCAATGAAAGCACTCTTGCTTCAACTCCCAGCAAAAGCACCCCGGCTACAACTCCCAGCAAAAGCACCTCTGCTTCAACTCCCAGGAAAAGCACCCCAGCTACAACTCTCAGTGAAAGCACTTCTGCCACAACTCTCAGCAAAAGCACCTCGGCCATAACTCTCAGTGAAAGTACAAAAACATCATCACCTACGTCAACAGTGTGTACAACTCATTGTTCTGCATCAAATTTCCGCTGTCCAGGCAGCTGTGAATGTATTTCATCTGAGTGGGTATGTGCTGCTTGCGTATTTCAAAGTCCATCATATATGGTATTTTCTTACAATTATTATAGCATATCTAATAATGTAAGAGTGATTTGGGGGCTTTTACCCCGAATATGGGAAAACTATATGCTCTTAACGGGAAGTTTGGATTCTCTAAAAATCTTAAAAGCAAGATGTTATTACTCCAACAGTGACTTAAATTTTGTACCTAGGTTTGTGACGGTAATAGAGATTGCAGAAATGGAGAAGATGAAGCGATTTGTACTGCAAATGTCACACTACCCACCGAAAGTACGACTGCTACGATAGCAAGTGAACGTACGAATACTAAAACAAGGACATCCTCCCCACTTCCAACTCCTTCTTGTCCCACTGACATGGTAAAAATATTAACTTTCTGTAGCCGCATTTTCGATTTATTACATCATAGATAAACAGCTATGTAAATAGTATAAATTCAAAGTGAGAGCGATCGTGAATGTCGTCACAAACGTTTAAATATAATCACTAAAATGAATTGTTGTACAAATGGGAATCTTTGCTCAGAAGGAAATTGGTTTACAGGACATGTCATTTAGTATGTCTGATATTCTACTTTTTTGTAGGTTTATACAGATTGTGCCTCAAAGTGTGTTCCTTCATGCCAATATCTCGGCGCTTGCAAAAACATTTCTTCCCTCTTAAAAGATCCTCACGTGAAAAACGATACCATGTGCCAGCCAGGGTGCACGTGTCCTAACAATACGGTATTTAACGGCACTCACTGTACTCGCCCTGTAGATTGCCCTTGCTTACATAATGGGTTGTACTACGAGCCACTAAAAACGTGGACCAGTGAATGTAAAATATGCTCCTGTTGGCAAAACAAAGTCACCTGCCATCCTAAACCTTGCCCAACCATTGGCAACTGCTTCCCGCCGTTGTTTAGAATAGTACAAGAAAACTGTTGTGACAAGTGCGTGGATTATACACTTAGTTCAACACCAGCACCAGCATGTCCCCAAGACGAGTACAAATGCTCGGACGGCAAGTGTATTTTGAAAAGTTGGTTTTGTGATTCCGAGCAAGATTGTTCCAGTGGCGAGGACGAAGTTAACTGCACGAATGTGAAACCTATCTGTCAAGATTCCCTTGGCGTAGGTAAGGTACTAGAAGAAAGTTTGAACACGATGTGTGGCAATGCAAAAAGAACCACTAACGATGTACAATGTAAAACTGCACTTTTTGAAGTACTATTCAAAATACGGCGTCGTACAAAACGACAGAACCCAAACAAAAAAAAGGCTAAAAATACCAAGAAATACCAATCTATAGTAATACAAACTAATCTTTTGATTGGCCTTCTGACCTGGTCAATGTTTGTGACTAGTTGTTTTGTGTCTCATAACCCATCAAAAGATGCTTTCTCATTATGGATTCATGGCAGCCCAATAACGTTTCTTGTTTTTCTTGTAAAAGTTTTAATCATTTTCTAGAATTTAAAGGTGCAGTACCGGAATCAAACTTTGTAGCGTCCTCACAGGCTGGAAAACACTGGAAAGCAAGTCAAGGTCGTGTTAACAACACTCATATTCGCGGCGTTAGTGCAGGTGTATGGTGCGCCAACAATGATGATAAAAAACCTTGGCTGAGCGTGGAATTAGTAACGAGTGCAGAAGTGACAAAGGTGGCAATTCAAGGATCACCAATGATACCCAGAAAACTCGTGAAAAAATACAAGCTAAGTTACAGTCTAGACAACAAACATTGGACTATGTATGAACAGGACGGCAAAGAACATGTGAGTTCTTTTTTCACTGGAACTGCACTATCGAAAACTGTGTTCCTGTTGTTTTCATACTTCAGTTTCTCATTAGACCTTAAAAGCTCCTTCTGATGAAGTTTTTGTAGATACTTTTTGATGTTTTTTATACATTGATGTTATTTCCATTATGTTTTTACAGGTTTTCAATGGAACCGTCAATGGCAGAATTTCAAAGTACAACAAAATACGTCATCCATTTGTGACTCGTTATGTGAGGATTCTGCCAATTGAATGGGAAGTGCAAGCTTGTGTACGACTTGCGTTATTTGGGTGTGAACGTGAACTTTCTACAACAGTTCCGACCACAACGGTATTCACAACTCCAACGACCTGTCCAGAGTTCCTTTGCAATAATGGTAGGATTATAACAATTGAATTATAACATCCCATTGTAACATTCATAGGGCTGTGATTGATGTTTTGTCCTTATAAAACATACTCGAACACCACAAACGAGCGATTCTTCAAAATTTTTCACCATCAGCAACATTAGGCGTCAGACACAGTAAATTAGTCTACATGCAATAGCAATCATACAATAAAGAGAAAAAGAACAGAAATATGAGTGTACTGATTTTTACATCGCTATGTAGGAAAATGCGTGAACACTAAATACGTATGTGATAAGTATGACGACTGCGGTGATAACAGTGATGAAAAACAGAACTGCTCAATATGTCGGTCTACACAATTCAAGTGTAAAAATAACAAATGTATAAACCCACTATACGTTTGTGATGGTGACGATGATTGCGGGGATCGTTCAGATGAACCAAAGAATTGTACATGTCCAGAGTTCACTTGTCCAAACGGCGACAAGTGTATTCTTTTCAGGTCAGTCTTATTATTGAGCTTCACTATCATGTATTGGAAGTGAAAAAAGGCTAAAAAGCCGAACTGACTGATAATTTCGTTAAAAACTGAGAAGCACACCTTTTTCAGACAACTTTGTGATGGTGACAGAGACTGTCCATCCGGAGAAGACGAAGATTCTTCCAGATGTCCTACTCACACTAGTACGACACTCAAGACTTGTGTTGCAGGGCAATACAGATGTCCTAATAGTGACCCCATAGTTTGCATTCCAAAAAGTTATCTTTGTGATCGATACAAGGACTGCCCGAACAGTGAAGATGAAAAGAATTGCACTTGTCCTGATGGAGAATGGGAATGCCCCAGTTCCAAGAAATGCATTCCATTAACTTGGTTGTGTGATAACATCGTTGATTGCCCAAATAATGAAGACGAGAAGAACTGTATTACGCCTGCGTCTACTGTAGCTACCACTACAGCGGGCAGCTTTACCAGTACTACGTCATATACCACTGCACAAACTACAGCAAGTACAACAGAAACAACAACTCCTCCTACAACTCAGTACAATCCAACGACCATTGAAAAGCAGACCAGAGCTACCACTGAAAAAGAAAAAACTCCAACAACTCGATCTAATGTGACATCTACCGAAAGAGTGACTACTCTCACTACCAAGCAAAATGTCAAGACTCTAACAGAAAAGAGTACCTCTGGCTCGAGTACAATAAGCAATCAAAATGTAACCACTCCTACGAGTCCGCTCAATATGAAAAGCCCGACAACTGAAGAAACGGTTACTACTTGTGAGTATGATATTACAGGGTTTTTCTTACCTTTACTGTCAGTAAAACGACAATTTTAATGAAAAGAAACTCTCTCAACAAGTTATTCAACAATGACTGAATTGCATGAAAAAAAACCCAGCTACGAACAGTCACAGCCGCTACTTTTCCGACGCTACACTGTCTACAGTATTCTTTCGCCCTTGTTGAAAATTTACATTTCGAGACTATTTGGCAACCTTTGGCAGGTAACTGGGCTTTTATTGAATAAATAGACTATTTTGTTATCTTTAGCGTCCTATCAAACTGGAGTGTTCACATTATCAACAATGGGTAATGGAGGTGGAGGGGGTGGAGGTTAGTGAAAAAATCTCGGTCAACAATCCTGATTGCAATTAGAGGTTGATGATATAGGTTTACAGTTTACAGACGTAGCCACAAGTCCATAGTACTTTTTGTTATACATGAACTTTTCTTAATTCCTCTGATATTTTGCATCAAGGTACGACAGCAAGCACTCGCCATACTGAAGTTAGCACAACTTCTACTCCTGTCTGTATTTACAATGGGACAATATACAAGGTAACATGACTTGCCTTTACACACTTCGTATCGTACCATATAGTTACTGGAAGAAGATAAAATCTTCGAGAACGTTGATTTTACTTCAAATGTGTACGTACGAATGTGTACAAATCATCAAATTAACTTCCAGTACAGGAGTTTAATTTAATCTTTATGTACTTGTTGCAGTTTACGAATATTCTAATCAACTTAAGTCGCCTCCCTATCTAGTTATTCGAAACATTCACCCAAGGCTCTTGCCAAGTATGTCGATGTGAACTGAACAACCAAACAAACTGCACCATGAGTTGCAACATCAAGAATTGTCCAGAGGTAGTGAGTCAGAACACCATAAAACAGTATAGTCGACCTCTTGCTCGATAAAAACTGAAATCTGGTAATAGTAGATAATGGTTATGTTTTGTATGAGATTTACTGCTAAGACAGAATATTTTGGTCGTTAAGATATATGGTGACTGTTCGTATACGACAGTTACGACCATAAAGAAACCAGACTTTGTTAGCGAAGTTCTACAACTAACCAAAGAGACAGGTTAAATTCAACATGAGCTAAGCCAGCGAGAGTCAGAAGCAGTTGTGGTGGATTATGAGAACTTCGTTATTGCAACTCTGAATGCTGAAAACATGAGGTACAAACCTATGATATCTATTCTTCTACATGGTTTAGGGCGAAGAATTGATCAATGATCTACAATCCTGTTGTCATTGTCAACCCAGTAAGTTTTTCTTGGAAACTTAAAAATGCAGTTTACCTATATATTGAACAAAAAGTGACCATCGCTATGGTAGATTGACAAAATGAATGACAAGCATTCACAGTGGAAAATTGGACATTCGGTACTCCAGTCTAGTGCCTGCACTAATGATGTAGCTATCTGCATATAATATCCATGAGCTTGTTAACATCGGGGTTTTTGTTCTTCCTTTCTCGCAGAATGTCGAGAAGGAATGGAATATAGAAAGAACTGTTCGTGTCCGAAAACATGCGAAAGCCCTGAATGTAAATTGAAAACCTGCATTCCCGGGTGTCAATGTCCTGAAGGAAGTTATGATAATGGTACGAATTGTGTGGCTCTTGACCAGTGTTACTGCATAGTCAATGAAACTATCATGAAGGTAAGAAAATATTTTTATACCGTTAGAAAAAGTGTACAACTCCTAGTATGCATTTAAATATGTTTGTCTCGTGCTGTAGTCTCAGTCTCGAAGAGTTAGGTAATACATGTATCAGGACCGGATTAACCATATGGCTGAAGTGGCTTGTGCCACGGGCTCCACGCTTTACCCAGTTTTGATTTTTTGAGCTTTCTATCACGAAATCGCGTAAGCATGTTGTGTTCAAGGCGGTCAAGGCCTGAGATTAGAGAGTTTTAGATTGACGTTTACGGCGAACGGCTAACTGCTAACGGCAAACTTTAAATCACATTAGATTGTAATGTCAACAGTTTCGTAGAGCGAAGTTGCGAAATCACACTTCAGTTCATTGCATAGGTTCCCGTAACATCGAACAAATGACATAGTTGACGTTAAAATGCCACTTAAACTTTGCCGTTAGCCGTCAGCGGTTCGCCGTGAACATCAATCTAAAACTCTCTATTGACGTTTACGGCGAACTGCTAACGGCAAACTTTAAATCACATTAGATTGTAATGTCAACAGTTTTGTCGCGAAGTTGCGAAATCACGCTTCAGTTCATTACACAGGTTCCCGTAACATCGAACAACTGACATAGTTGACGTTAAAATGCGACTAAAACTTTGCCGTTTGCCGTCAGTGGTTCGCTGTAAACGTCAATCTAAAACTCTCTAATGAGACAAACAGACACATGACATGAACATATCCATCGGTCCATCAATGACAAATCCATTGATTTTTATATGAACATTGTTTCAGTTGACTTTAAATAATCTTTACTGCTGTAAATTAATAGTGCATTTCTTTTCAATTGAATATAACTGTTCTCTTCTTGTAAATACTGTACGCGGGCAAGTTTTCCATTTATGAACTGAAAAAGGATTGCCATTTTTTTGAATTTTCGATACTTTTGATTCCAGCGAAGTTGAGGGGGCGGGGGGTCAAGGGGCCCCGCACTGAGATATGCCACAGGCCCCCCATACCGTTAATCCGGACCTGACATGCATGTATATAGATTGTAGTTGTGTTTAAGATCTTCATGGACACCAGCTTATGTTGAAGAGAATTGTTTTATGTATGCATGTTGGTACAATCTTATATTCTTCATTCATTGCTTGACAGCCACATGAGAAATGGCAGGAAGGTGAATGCCTTTCTTGTAAATGTCAAAATGGAAAAAAGAAATGCGGGCATATCTGTAATATTGATAGCTGTCCATTGGTATGTAAACAAATTCTTGGTCTATAAATTGTGTGAAGTGTTTTCACAAAAAGGGATCGTAGTCACGCTTGTAAGAAGTACTGCACGTCTAATAGAAGTTTTTGTGTTTTCTCAGGGTCACCAATTGCAAAACCGTCTTAGAGAATGTTGTAAATGCGTACCAAGTAAGTATTTAATTGCTAAATCATCTGTGACCCTCTATACGCGTGTACCTCCACGCTTTATGGGAGAGAATAAGGCTAAAACTTAAACAGTTTGAATTAACAGTGTATATTAAAAAGTTAGAGTTGAAGGTTTAGAGTTTAATAGACGAATTTTTTATTCATGGACGAAGTTTTTACTCTGTAGTTTATGTCATACTTTCAGTATAAGTTAAGAAAGTGCACCTATTAAAAATGCATTACAAACCTAGCTGATTTATGGCCTGCGAAGTGGGAAAATCGTCTGTTTCGTTATGAATTGAATCTAGTTTTCACGTTAACAGGTCTTATCACGCCTACCACGCCATTTTCAGTCACCCAACAAGAGAAGCCGGAATTCTGTGTCTATAAAGAAAAAGAATACGAAGTGAATATATTTAGTTTTAAGATGTTTTCTCTGTAGTAAACAAGTATTTATATATTTTCGTGAATTACTAGATCGAAGAAGAATGGAAAGTTTCTCCATGTGAGACATGTTTATGTCAAGCTGATTTAACAATACTATGTACCAAGCAAACTTGCGAGTCTTGTTTATCAGTAAGTATAAGGTAGCATTTACTTACTATAAATACACGCGTATACAATTCGTACTATAGCATAGCGACAATATAATCCATTCCAAAATGCATTTTTCGTCTATATATAGGGACACACCAGAAAACCAGCTGCTCAAGGCATATGTTGTGGTGTTTGCGGTAAGATATTCAACCTGGGCCGGTTCCATAAACTCTTAAATATGTCTTAACTGCGATTTGGTATTTAAAAAGTAGTTAATCTTGAATACGCGATTTTGGTTTTGGATGTGCGTAGCTAACTACAGTTAAATTTAACTACATTCTTGTACAACTGGCCCCTGTAGTTGAAACTTGCATTCCACAAAAGTAGTTTTCAACAATATCTTTCAGACAAAATAGAACGTATGCAAAAAAGAGCAATGTGCATAATTTTTCATAGTCTCAGGCCCCGTTGAAATGGACCAATTTCACGAAATCACAACATTGAGTTCTACCATTTGCGACCACGTTTACTTTTGAAACTTTTAGACTTACAGTTTTTGTTTTTATATTGTTCTACTATTGCAGTTTTAAACGTTAAACTTGTCTTTAAAAGGTTGAACTTGACGTCGTGACAATGGGAGTCCGGTACCTTGCGAACGGGGCTCACCTAGACCGATGCCATTGAATAGCAGGTCTTAATTGTGGAATCATACTATAAAAAGGAAATTAGCGAGGGCTATTGTTGTATGATTACCACTACTGCTATCTTTTTACATCACATTGGTTAAGAGCGTTTCAGAATCATTATTTAAAGTAATAAATCTGGTTAGTCGTCAACCACGTAGGCTTATAGAAATCAAATCTGAATTTCTCCCTATTCTTTCCAGAACCAACTGAATGTAAACCTGACAATGGAAGTGTTTACAAGGTAACATTTCATTGTTTTTTGATCAATTTTTGACCAATTTGAAAATCATGCGCCATCTTTGTCACATCTGCCAGGAGTCAATTCACACTAAACCAAGTTGGCAGAGGTATGCAATCTTAGATTGCTTTTCAGCGATCTTAAAGACTATATTTTCTTATTTAGCTCCATGAAGTGTGGTATCCAGATATTTGTACAAATTGTTCTTGTAATGAAAATGCTAAAGTGATGTGTGTCCAAACTACATGTTCTGACTGTCAAACTGTAAGTTTAAATACTGAAATTTCCTTGCTATAGCAATTCTAAAAAAACATTGTTGGAAAACCGTTTCATATTCTGTCAAAAGTCTTAAATCCTTTTTACATACCAGACAATATCTCATATAAACGTGGCGTAGTCTTCTCGACTAGTGATGCACCGATATCCATATCGGCGAATCGGTATCGGCGTATCGGCACTAAAATAAAAATATCGGTATCGGTAATTTTGTTGTTGATATTACCGATATTTCACTGGCCCCTCAAATGGCGGAAATGTGATTGTTTATTGGAAATAAGTTTGGAATGTCTTAAATTGTGCTATGGCCTTTTGCCAAACTGGTAGATCTGAGAA